>VDFB02263131.1:0-30145 GCA_007258455.2 Sequoia sempervirens | reverse complement strand
AAGTTATCCAATTCTACCACCCATCTCATTGTAGAAAAAATCCACACTTAAGTGAGAAAATCACATAGCCATGATTCACACTAAATAGAATTTAGTACTACAAATCTTGACCTCTACCTTATGCACTGGATCAAAATGAACTCTTGCTAAAATAGTTAAATCTATTTACTTATACTTAATTTAGTAATCGTAAGGAAAACTAGTTAATATTATTTTTTAAGTTTCATAAGACCATATTATAAATCTAGTATTGTAATATGAACAATGTGGAATTCCATAAATCCAATTTTGGAATATCATGCACACAATTCACAATTAACTAAAATTTACAAGTTCATTACTTATGAAGGAGTGAAATTAGGGTCACAAAATGTTTGGGCCTTATGGAAAGAAACTAAAAAGGTATAGCCTATATAAATTTCATTGTATTTTTTAAATCTATTGATGATGATGAACCTAGAGATGTGCATGAGGTAATCAATTTCAAGGACAAGAAGTTCTTGAAGAAGGTTGTGAACGAGGAGATGCCTGTGTTGGATAATAATGGTACATGGGACTTTAAATATCTTCCTAAGGATAGGAAACTGGTTGGTTACAAATGGATTTTGAAAGTTAAATTTAGAGGGAAAGGACAAGAAGTAAAAATAAAGGTTAGAGGTTAAAGAGTATTCCTAGGTAGATGGAAATGATTTCAATAAGATATTATCTCATCTTGTGAACTTTTTATTCATTATATTTTTTTTGTTTGATAACATTGGATTTGATCTTGAGGTCAAAAAATAGATGTTAAGACTTCTTTCTTACATGGGGATTTGGAGGAGACATGTATGTCACAACTAGAGCACTTTGTGGTGTAAGATGAGGACATGGTTTGCAGGTTAAAGAAATTCCAATGTATTCTAAAATAATCTCCTAGTCCATGTGATATCAAAGAATTATTTACTATGTTTTGAAGCTATATTTTTTTTTAGAGATAAATAAGACTATTATGTTTAAGCAGGTAGATGATCAATTTATTATTTTTTTATATTGATGACATGTTACTAATTAGTAATGGAAAGAAAATGATTATGGCTCAAATATTAGATTTCCTTAGAAACAAATATAAAATATTTGGTGGAAGCTAAGTGTATATTAGGCATGTAGACCATGAGGCATAGAGCGAATAGATTTTTTTATTTTTTTTTGGAAAGTTGTCTCAATCTTGCATCCAATTGTTTCATGTTTATTAATTAGTTGTATTTATTTTAACTATATCCTCACATGGGAAAAAAGGGCATCCCACTTTGAGGTGGAATTCTTGGTCACCTATCAATATTTTGTAACATGTGTAAGAGGTTGTAAGAGTGTCTAATATCATCATGATCTATAAGAGCATCTTATGATACTTTAAGGTGGCAGTTACTTATGCCAAATTATATGATGCATAAGATCATGGTTATAAGGGAGTTACTTTGGAATATTGACCAACATTATGGTGTGTTATGGCATTCTTAAAGGCTTATTTGAATGGGGATAATGGAGTGCTCAAGTTGGTGAGTTGGTTATGATAAATAATGATAGTGTAAGAGGATATTCTAATAGTAGCATGTTGATCTATCATTGGAGTTGAGCATTGAAATTATATCATGGATTTTGGAATCATTTTGGGGTGGTATTCTCCCATGGTTTATGGCTCACCACTTTCAACATGGTTTCCTATTTTGTACATCCCATGTATCAATGCTTAAGATGGAGATATTGTTTGATGTAATTTTGCATGGGATTATATTGCTAAAATTTCTCTAGACTTGTGTTGGTTGTTCTCTTGTTAAGGTCAGATCTTGATGATGCATTTTAAATAGACTAGTATTGTGAATAAATTGGTTCAATATTTGGAGGCTTGATTTTATATCAAAAGGGTTTTCTTATGATAAGCCCTACATCATTATGGTATTGTTTTATGTGTATATTTTCTCTTGAAACCTCTAGACCATATTTTGCATGCATTTCTCTCCTCATCGATTAGTGTATAAAGTATTGATACTATTACCTTCCTTTCAATACTAGAAGGAGGAATTATATTAGTTTTTTATAATGGTTCAAGATGCATGACTATAAACTAGTAAGATTTCCCATTACTATATTACTAAATATTTTAATTGATTAGTGTAATTTAATACTAGATGAGATAGTTGACATGAACCACAACCCCTTTGTAAGTGCAATTGGTAGTCTCATATATGTAATGTTCTACATCAAACCAGACATTTCCTAAATGGTGGGACCCTTAAGTATGTATGCCTACAATAGAGGTAAAGATAATTAGACCACTAAATATAGTCTTTAGGTATATTCAAGGCATGTTAGAGTATTCAATCTACTCTCAAGGAAGATTGAATTTGGCTAGGAAAGTGGAATTACAAGGATTCATGGATTTTTATTAGGTAAAGATGTGAATAGTAGAAATTCTGCTAGTGGGTATGTCACTATCCTATTCAATGGTGTGATTACTAGATGAATAAAAGACAAATTATGGTGGCTCTTTTGAATATAAATGTAGAGTGAAGTGTAGCTACTTATTCATGTGAGAAAGTATTTTGGCTCCAAATATTGTGTTCAAACATTGTGTTGAGTCATGATATAATAGTGAATTAGTGTGATAGTTAAAGTACCATTAGCTTGGTAAATAACCTTATATTCTATGCATGAACTAAACACATTGATATGTAATAACATTTTTTTGTGTTTTATTGGAGGACAAGAGAATTATGATTAAGAAAATGGATACTTTGGTGAATATTGTAAATACATTGTTAAAGTCCATGAGCACAAGTAAATTTAAATGGTAGATGATGGATATGAGTAAAATAAAACTCAAGATCTTATAGACAAAGATAACACAAGTTGAGGCCAATCATATGGTATTGCATGATGAATATTATTCTACTGATGAATATATGGATAATAGAACACTACATGTTGAGGTTTCTCATGTAGAAAATAAGCAACTACATAATATGATTTCTCAGCTAGTTATTTTGAAACATACTTCACATTTGACACCTTTACATCACACTTTTGTTCATGAGGGTAAATTTATTGATGACATGGATAGTCCCATGAGGGAATTGTTTTTAGTGATACATTTTTTTAGCTATATTATAGACTTGATGATGATTATTTTATTGGTTAGATACTCTCACATATCTCTTTTACTACTTGTCATGTTTTATGTTTTATTTTTCATTTCTCAATTGTATGTTATGACATATCCATGTTCCTAGTTAGCATGTGGATGAAACAAATACATATTTAGTGGTGCATGTTGATAGAAGTGCTTCAAACATGTGTTATGCTCTTCATGTCACTACTTCTTTGTGTTTTTAATATTTTATATTTTGGCATTTTAATCATATAATGTGTGTTGTGATCATTCTTTCTTATTCTTCCATGCATCATACACTTTGTATTGTTATTTATGCCATGTTTGTTGCACATCTCATATTTTCACTTCACCTTCCATAATATGCTTTATGATTTTCTTCTCCACTTGGGGGTATCTTTCCCTTTTGATGCTTTCATGTTTAGCCACTATGCTTTGCCATATTCCTTGCTAGATTCCATGCTTTCCTATATGTCTTGTATGTTCATGTCATCCATATTTTACCATATTCCTCTCTAGCTTATATGTTTCTATGTTACATGTCCATAATGTTCCTATATTTTTTGTGATGTCTACCTCTTATGCTATGTACATGCCATGCTTATTATGATGTTCCTAATGCTTACACATATTTATAGTAGCACTCTTTATATATTTATCATGTTGTAAATATCATATGCTTCTTATGTTTCTTACATATTATATGTTTATCATATTTACATGTTATCTAATAGTTACCATGCTTATACCTTACAGTATCTACATCTTACTTGTGCTTATTTGGTCCTTATCAAGCATTTATGGCTATCATTATCTTATCATTTTCCTTCATTGGGGCAATGTTAGGAGTGCCTTGCTTTCCCTTATTACACAAGCTTTTGTGGTCATATATTACCTATGTTTTTACATGTTTATCATATGATGATACCTTTTAATTACTATCACATATTTTATCATGATCATTTCCCCTCCTTACCTCCAATTACTTGCATTCTTTATATGCAATCAATTGGAGGGGGAAATATATGTCATTAATGTTCCTTTTGTGAGTTACATTTTGTAGTGACCAATTCATAATCATTCCCATATGGAAGGAAGCTTTATCAACCTCTCTATGTTGTTAGATCATTTTTCTTAGTCAGAGCCCTATCCTTTTTCCTCAAGTAGTAAGAACTTTACCACATTTTTCTTAGACAATATGTCTTACCCTTGTCCTTTTTACTTTTATTATTTTTGAAGATAATTTTCAAGCAAGTTATAGATAGTGACTACTTTAAATGTGTCACAAATGCTACTCATTGCATGTTTCTACTTGCAGGTTCTCAACATGGAGCACCTATGACAAGGAGAATAACATAATCAACATCCATAATAGTTGTATCCTTTATGATTGTTTGAAATATTTAATTTTCATGTCGATAACTCAATTTTCTTTGACATGCATTCTCATATTAGTTCACATTCAACTCAATGTGAAGGCAAAGTGCAATGGTGAAAATTGCATACACTTGCCCTTTTCCCTTATATTTTGGGCCCACTTTGATAAGGTTGTCCTTTGTGCATTGACCAATGTGTAAGTTTGCATATTTTACATGGATGTTAACAAATAACCTTATCTTAGCCTATCCTCATCATCATTTATCCCTAGGATCTAGATTGCACTCTACATCTAGCCATTATCCATGTTGGTTTAGATCCACATATGAATAATAAACCTAGGTTAGTTCCAAGCATGTAGATCTAAACCTCAAACCGTTAAATTCAAATTCCTTATATTAAGCCCATCTTTCCCTCCCTTGCTAATGTTATGAATTGACTAAAGAATGAATAATTTCAAATTGTACATTAAGACGGTGTATTTAAAGATTAACCCTAATTCATTTATATTGTCTAGACTAAAATATCATTCATAAAACATACTATGATTACATCATCATCGTATACATACCACATAATTATTTGCTATCTTTAATATTTATTATTACCATTGAAACATCCTATCTCAATTACTACACATCACTAACATAAAACCAAACAAATTATAGAAGACCTAAATCAACAAAAAGTAAAGTAGGTGTAAAGCCTTATGTAATTACGTCCCATGCAAATGGAGGTGGTTTAACTAAGTCTCAACAAACAGTAAGCACTATAGACGTGATTCACTTTGCACGCCATATGTCATGCTCATACGAATAATGCGGGTTGATTTCTTTTCACTTTCCACAAGAAAAACAAACGACTGATTCCTTTCACAAGTAAATATTTTGGTGACCATATCGGTTGGGAAAAGACAAGTACAGCTAGTTGTACAAGAGCCCTAATAAATTAGCTTTTAATCAACGAGTTAGCTAATCATCATATATATAATCTCTCCCTAAGACCTAAATATTTAGGCTGCTAAATAATGTCACATGCAAGGTAAAATAGATTTAATTAAATATACTAAGTTGAATTGACAATCAATAGAAAAGAGTAATTATTATTATTATTGTTTTTTCGTGAAGAGTTGATGTGAAAGATGTGATTTTAAAATGTGTGATGATTATTAATTGTTTCGTTTTTTCTTTGTGGTGAGAAGTTGATGTGAAAGATGTGATTAGAAAATGTGTTTGACAATTTGAATTTTTTTTAATTTTGGAATGAGAATTATCTGGTTGTAAGTTATTTAACAAAGCTATTGTTGTTCTCGATTTTGTATCATGATGTGATCATTGTGGTTTTGTCTCTAACTATTGCTAACTTTTGAAATCTATGCACCTTTAATGACATATGGTTTTACAATATGTAATGTTAGGGAACACCTTTGGAGTTTTGTTATGTTAGTATTGAAGTATTAACCTTCCTTGGCTTTAATCAAACCCTATTATTGATTTCATGGGATTGAGAACACACAATGAGAATGCAAAATGGCTAAATAAGAATTGTTGTAGTATTTATTTATAGGATGCTAATGTTAATTCATTATTTTCTCCTTTTGTTCATCTCATTCATGCATGTTATTATTCACGTAGGGATTTCCTTCAAATACACAACCTTGGATGCTTGTGCAAAATTTTTGACAAAGCCAAAATGCAATGATCAAGTTCCAAGATTGTTGGCTTCAAGAACAATAAAATTTAAATTTTGAAAAGTAGTATGCGAGTGCATCCATAAAATATGTTCAAAGTATACAATCACACCCATAATTGAGCCTAAGTGGGGGAAAGTCCTAAAAGATTAGATTATATCATTCTCTTGGTAAGTTAGTGGCAATAAAGAGGCGAGTGTTAAGTTTAGGGCCAACTTATAAGCAAAATAGAATAGATTAAACATCAAGACAATGTATTTGAGACAATGCCAAATACAAAGTGACAAGGGAAAAGAGAGAAATGTGCACCTTTTTCCTTCATATTTAGTTACACACTTTTTAATCTTATGTCTTCATAATTTTTAGCCGATAGGCTACAAATAGTGTGAGATTTGAGTTTGAAACAAGTCTCACGACTGCAAACCATGTTGAGTAGTCAAAAAATAAGTTTCAACTACCGTTTAATGGTAAACCAATTATCGTTTAAAGGTACAAAAGCCTCCAAAATCTCACTTATCACATAAAATCTAGATAAATATTGATTTGATATTTTTTTCATTTGCATTGCTTTATGTTTTAAATTTGTATGCAAATATTTCATAATCAAATAATGTTTAATTTCTTTAAGGAAAAAAATTAGATTTGTTAAGTTTATTTTATTCCATTATTTGGCATTTATTATTAATTATTTAATCCAACCACATGCAACTCTAATTTGTATGCACAAACACGTACTATCTAACATATTAACATACATATAGTTTTCTATTGGCATAATCCTTGAACCTCCTTTAGGTGCAAGTGCTAATTAAATAATTATTTCACATTTTACATATGTGGAATTAAATTTAATATATTTAAAAATAATAATTTTGTAAGAATTTGAGTGATGTCATTTCAAGATATTTTTTTATAAATAGTTATTATTATAATAGTATTTTATTAAACATATTTAAGAAATTATTATTAAATGGAAAGAACGAGTAAATTTAATTGTTTAATTTAAAGGAAGTGTTAGGACACATCCGAGCAAAGTGTGTCCATTCACCCTTTGTTTCCTTGTATTTAAATCATAACTATTATCTAGTTAGAATTTTCAAGATAAATTAGTTTGGTTATCTAGATGAGGAAAATTATCTACACCATAGTTTTGAATTCATGATTGTTACTACTCCCTTCATATGAATAATTATAGTCCACTACCCTTTTAACCCTCTACAAAGCCATTACTCTCTTTCTATCTTCCCTTTATTATTTTTCTGCAACACCCTTTAAAGTATGGTGTGACCTTAAGGATGAGTTTTGTCATCTCCTCCATAATGGAGATAGCCTCACCCTATCCTTAAACAAATTGAATTAACATACATAAATGAATCTTCGACAATGTGTTTAAAGGTGAACAATCACATAAATAGGTTCAACATTGAGGTCATCAAATCAAGTTAAAGGATGATCAATGATAGACACGATATAATAAGTAACGACAAAGGTAAAGTCTTTGAATGCCATCTCCTTGATGATATCATAGATGTTGTAGTAGAATGTAAAAAATGAACTATTGTGGACTCTTAGTTCTTAAAGGAGTTACTTTAGGGTAAAATTTTTACAATTAGGCTAAGATAAAATAGGAAAGAAAGGATGGGGAATATAATATATCAAAGGTTGGGTAAGATGTATATTTCATTCATGTTTGGATCCTCAAACCATGCTCAAGTTGATTTATAATATAACATATGAGTTGTCTATGGACATGTATATTACCTTCATTATTCTAAGTTTAAGTTTCATCTTAAGAGCTCATTTTTCTTGGGATGCCCAATATAATATAGATATTCAATTGGACTCGATTAAAGATACTTGAGTATATGACTTGCAAAACTCTTTTCACATTACCTAAACCATCAACATTCCTAATTAGTATATACCTGAGCAAAGGGAAGAAACTAGAAGAAGAAAATTCCCCTTGGCCAAGGGTCCCCAAACTATGGTTGAGATATGGTGGCTTCCCACTAGAAAGAACCTACCTTATGAGATTTTATATGTGAAAAGGGACATCATTGACACTTTCAAAAAGATGAGGTGTGGATTGGTAAAATATATAAATATTAGATGGATCACATGATAAAGGAATCCTAGGGATGTAAACATGAGATAACTAAGGAGGTTTCTCCATTTAACAATGCTATCATTAATGAGAAATAGGAAGATCTATATGATAAAGAACATGATAGCCCAAATTATAGCTATAATACTCTAAGGGAAAATATGTAATTGACATAAAAGAAAAAAATACTTCTTCACAATAGCCTCCTTCTAGTTATTTTATGCTAATTCAAGAATTTAAGAAATCATTTTCCATAATGTGGAGGCCAACAAACATAAATTCAAGTAGTCCTAGCATAGTATTAGCAATAGCAAGGGCCTGTAACACAAGATACTTTGATAAAAAAAACCCCATGCACTAAAGAATGAGAGGACTTGTCTCCATGGTACAATTATAAATGAGGACAAGAAAAATATCTCCTTACAAGGTCAATCCTAAAATATTTGGGAAAGTTCCTTAATCCACTAGATCTATAAAATCACCATATTCTTAAGGTGGAGGTATACAAACAAGAACTACAAGAGGAAATACCCATGAGGATCACAAAAGGAGAAAGCTAAAGAAGGGGAGTGATGAAGATAACATAAATAAAAAGGAAGCATCCAAAAGTGGAGATCAACAATAAAATATTTCTCAACATATGCCACCGGCCTTGTTAGCTTCACCAACAACAAGTATGTCTTCTTCCTTTCCTCCTCCTCTAACTAGCCTTATTTCAATCCTTGTACCAAGGGTCATGGTAGGTTCTATGATGGATGCATCATCTATTATCAATTTTATGTTTTAGGGTTTGGTACCTTCATCCCATCTAAGTTCATAGCTTTTTCTCCTCATCTAGTCGTTCCCTTATCCTCCTATATCTTTGTTGAACCTTATCTCTTCCTTTGTCATAGGATTGTCTATCACTCCCTCATTTGGTTTGTGTTTCTCATAATTCTATGCCCCACAATCCTATCCAGTCCTTACAACTTGACCCATTCATTCCATCATTATGAGTTCCATGAGCTCCCAAGTTTTTGGACTTTCTCTTCCCCTAATGGTTCCTAGAAATTCCTATTTTCTTAGGTTGTTATCCCACCACCTAACCAATAAGTGGTGACATGGTCCTTATTATTGAAGGAACCCTAATTCCCTTTTGGTGGAGTTTATATTATTACCATGAATATCTTCTTGCAAAAAGTGTAGTTGATTCAAGGACAAAGTCAATAAAAAAAATTAAAAAATAAGGACTAGTTCAACTATAAAGGTAGGACAAAGATACAAATTTAGCATGATACTAATAGCCAACTAATGTTCATGGTCCACATGATCCTAATAATTATTAAACATGAGGGATAGATGTTGCCAAAAAATTACTAGATGTAGGTCATGATTCTAAACTTGATAGATGTTAGGCTAGATGTTAGGGTCAAGTTCCTATAAAAGAGTTATAAAATAGTGACGTTTGAGTGCATGGGCCTGAACAAAAAACTAGAAAAAAGAGAGAAAGTGTTAGCCCAAGTTGAAAAACTCTTAAGGATGCCTAGCTATATGTTAAGTCATATGAAAAGCATATGGAAATATTATCAAGAATTAGCCTCTTAGGTGTCTAAGGCCTTAATTAAGAAAGAGAAAGAGAAAAATAAAAGAATCTCAAGTAAGTCATAGGAAGAAAACAATAAAAATATGGCCTCAATCAGAAAATTACCACTCTACAGTCCAAAGTGGGAGATCCAAAGCAACAAATAGCCACCTTGCAAGTAGAAGTAGATGGACCCATCTAAGAGCCCACTTCTCTACAAGTCAAAGAAGATAAATACAAGAATCAAGTTCCTACTTTGTAGGCATAGGTGGAGTATTTAAGAGAAAAAAAATCTAAACAATGAGGTTAGTAGGCTTAGACTAAAGGCGCATTCTCAAAATGGTAGGCTCAATAACACCATAAGTAATTACCACATTAAAATCCAGGGTTAAATAAATTAAACAATAATTAGGGTCCCTTGAAATTATTAAAGTAGCATGCAGTTCATATCAAGATAACATTAACTTGACAACTAATTTCATTGAGTGCACCCTTTTATTCGTTAACAAAACACACACTCTAAACCTAGACGTAAAAATAAAGGCTAAAATAAATTCTCAAAATTCTCCCTAAAAGTGGCAAGCACATAATCATTCAAGATCAAGCTATTGGCCTTGCTAAAGGATACATTAAATAATATGGATGAGACTATCAAAAGGGTCATATAAATTCTTGACAAGGAAGATTAAGTGTAGAGATACATAACACAATTGATTATTTTATAAATGACTATCACAACCATACTGGAGCATGTAGAGATGCTAGTGCGATAAGGCTTGTCATCTCCCTAGATGACAATAATATGATGTTTCCCAAGTAGAGGTTCCTAAAATTTATTGATGAGAAGAAGAGTGTCCAATCAATATTCTAGAATTGGCTAGTCATTTCTACCTTAGAAGAGGTGTAAAAAGTGATTAAGCCATTGGTGGAACTAGACGTCCAAATTTAAAATGTAGTGGCCTAGGTACAAAGATTCTCACATGATAACACTTTTGATTTGTCCTATGAGGTATTTAAGAAGTGTGAGGACATCTCTAAGGAATAATGGAGGAAAATATAGTTCACTTTGGAGAATCTCTATGATTCTCTCCTCTAAAATTACATTTTCTTTCAAACTATGGAGACTTTGCGACCAATGAATGATACTTTTGGATTTTAATCCTTCCTTATTAATGGAATATCACTTATGAATCACTATAATTAAGTTTTTTTACACTATATGTTGAAAAATATGTGTCCTTACATTGCATTATAATTTTTATTTTATCATAGGTAGGTGAAAGCCTTGAAAGATTCAACTAATTGAGGGCCATTTATTTATTTGATCTAGTGGGACCTTTAGAGTTATAAATTAATATTTTTCAAAGGCCTTTACAATGGGCGACAATTGTAGATCTCTTAGATAAGCAATCCATGTTGTTCCCTTCATATTGCAAGTAGTCATTAGCATAAAGTCTTCACATTGGTTGAATTACTAAATGGTAGTTCTCATGGTTCACTTTTTTGGTTTGGGGGATATAAATGATACATGTCACCAATTTGATCAATTGTTTGATCGATTTTAACCAACAACTCATGGGGTTATAAAATATTATAATAGGTGAGGCGTCATGGGAGCCCTTGATGTTATTTAGGCTCATAAATCTAATAAAACATTATGGTTTTTCATCGAGGAGCATAGTAAAGGGTTGAGAACTAGTGGTATCCATTATTCTCATCCCTCTATATATCTAACAATCTATGACCTTTCAAAGACCAAAATCAGTTGTGATAAAATATAAAGGAATAATCATCAATCTCTACACCCTCTGGCCCATAGATATCAAGGAAATCTTATAGGGAAAATGGAATGCAGATTGTACCATGGACATCATTAGAATTTTATAAGTATTAAGTAATACATGCATGTGCATTCACATGCAAGTTCAAGACATGCAATCTCCATTAACAAACATGAATTTTAACATTTTCATGTGGACAATAATAAGTAATCAAACTGACCATCTTTAAGGCTTTCTGCCTCTTTGGAGAGTACTCACTCATGACTAATAGGGTGCTAATTGTAATTGTTGTTGTAGATTGTTATGCAACTCTTGAATTTATATAAATAAGAGCATTGGTATCATTGTGCGGAGGAGATATATATAGACCAATGCTTGTAAAAGCCTTGTATGCAAAACTTGTCTCATACCTTCTCATTTTTGTGATAGCCTTATAGTTTATATGTTTAAAACTCTATTAACATTTCATGACATGTAATCATGCGTATATTTAAAATATTTATTATAAGAGGTTCTAATTTTCTCTATCCTTTGCTTATTACCATCTATTATTTTATGTTGTTATAACTATGCTAAAATATTTCATCCTAATGAATATTAAGTTATGATCTAATAATCCTTTTATGAGCAAGAAGTGATCTACTTTGGCACATTCCCTCTTTCTATTTATCATTTATTTTCAACACTTTCCCTCCCCTTTTCTTTGTCAATTTTCTATGAAATTTTACCATTCGAATAAGATCCAATTGCACACTCTCAAGCTCCTAAATGATAAGTCGCATTTTATGAAAAATATAAACTTGCTTTGATTAAGCTATACATTGAACAATCTAATATTTGTTTTGATTGTGATTAGCATAGTCTTTATGACTTAATTGAGACATGTTTTGAACTTATTGTGTAGGATTTTTTACCTTTATACTTTATGAAAAACAAACTTGTTTGAATTACTCTAACAAAAATTGAACTAGGGGACCCAACTTCACACCTCTCAAGCTCCTAAATAATAAGTCAAATTTCCATGAAATTTTACCATTAGGATAAGATCAACTCCATACCTCTCAAACTTCAAAATGGCAAGTCAAATTTCTATGAAAATTCACCATACCTATATTAATGATGATATGAGATTTCCATAGTCCATAATGCTTTCAATTTTGCTTTTCTAGATTTTGATTGTGTTTGACGTTTTTGTATCAATGTTTCAGATCACACTCTGTGATCCATCATCAAGATGATATAGAGAAAAAGGAGATGTTTAATGCTTAGTTGCAGACCCAATTTACTTGAAAGGAATAAAATGAGAGGTTGTGGAGGGAATTAGACACACAACCAGAGGAGAAAGAGAGATAAACAACTGAAAAATTAATTGAGAAAATACCAAAAAAAGAAGAGACAAATCAAAGTGCAAGACAAGAAATGAAAAATTTAAATTAAATTAAATTGAGCAATAAAAAATTACAGACTGCTATATAATGACAATGAAGAAAATCAACAAATGGAGCTTCATACCTATATTGGTAAACTAAGAGCATCAATGACAAAATCAAATATCACATCATTATTAAATCGTTTTAAAAACTTAAAAAATTAACTTAAAATAAATATTCTAAATCATATATTGAAGCTTCATACCTATATTGGTAAACTAAGAACATCAATGACAAAATCACATATCACATTATTATTAAATCGTTTTAAAAACTTAAAAAATTAACTTAAAATAAATATTCTAAATCATATACCTCTGTACATCTCATATATCAAACTACATAATTAGTTATTTCTTTGACATGACATACTTTTTACCTATTTTTTAATCTTAAATGAAAGATTCTTCAATTAAAAAACCATATCAATTATTGGACCCCGACAAGGATGAGGTCCTCTCACCTAGCAATAATACAATAAGGTAAACCCTGTTCACTACAGGTCGATAAAACCTAAGCTTTGCATGGAATAGCTTCAAACATTCTTTTGGGGTCGGTGATCTGTTCTTACTTTCTTACTTTCTTGAGTTCTCATGGAAAATATTCTTCAAAGCAAGTGGTTGGTAATCCTCACTAAGGAAAGGAAGCCACGTATGACAAATTTATAATATTTATATTTAATGTTTAATAAAAGGCGTGGCGTCCGAAAAGAGCATGGCCTTAGATTCTCGGGCAAAGAAAGAAGTGCAACTTGATCAAACTCTCCAAAACACGTGTCACCGTACTGAAAACCCCCCTGGAGCTGACGTGGCAGAACAAAACAACCGGGCGTCAACGAAAGTCATAGTTTACTCAGGGGAAGTTAATTTTGACGGCCAATATTTTCTTTCACTGTTTTTATCTTAATCTGAATCCCATTCTTCCCTGAGGACCTTCCATTGAGTAAAAATGTAAATACGTCTATACGGCCGTCTAGTTTAACTTCGCAACCCTGCACTGTCTGGACTTTATTAATTGTCCTGGAAGGTTAACATCGCGAAGATGATTCGCACGGATGGGCGTTAGTTATGCTAAAGCGTTGATATGTAAATAAAGGCAGTAACGCAAGGCGTACCAATTAGTAGAGGAGAATACAGAGTTTATTGTATGGATCGATCGCCTGGGGCATGCTATTGCCAGGGATCGAACCGCAGACCTGCTGTTATTGCACACGCCTGCGCTTTGCCATACACGTTTTCTTCGACGGATTAGTGATGAGATTGTTGCTTGTGCGTCTGACGGCCAAGAATCCAGAACGATTTAACTTGTACGCCATCGTTGTAGCCTATAAGCAAGGTTGTTCTGCTTTAAGTTTACATCGGAAACAAACCTGTAAGTTGCAGCGGCATTGCTGAAGATTCATAGATTGCAGCATTTTAGTTTAATTTTAGCGGATTTTGTTTGAGCTAATGCACTTTTATTTTCTGGTGAGTTAGTTTGAGTGGAGCTCTGAATTAGAAGCAGGGGAGGCTGGTTGTTGAAAATGAGCCGAAATCAGCATCCGGACGTGCATTACATAAACACGGGTTTTCCTTACACAGTGACGGATAGCTTTATGGACTTGTTTGAAGGTCTCAGTTACGTTCAGACAGATTTCGCACTTGCCGAGGCCCTTCAGGATCAGGTATTCTGAAATTATTGGGATCCTTAGGACATTTAAAGCTTTGCTCCAATTTTATCTCTTTTTAACCCCAGCACATTTAAAGCTCTGCTCCATTACTTTCACTTGATTTGATTACATCTTGAAGTGTGCATTCAATGTCGAAAAGATGTAGACCAGGAGAATTGGTTTGTAAATATAACAAGGATAAAAATAATAATAGCAGAGTAGTGCTTGTAATACTGATTGTTCAACAAGCCAATTTTTTTTGTTTTGTTTGTATAGATCTTTGGCACTCTGTAACGCTTTCTGTATTTCAGCAATCCTTTAATTTCTTTTATATGTTTTCTGAGAAATGCATCTCATTTACTGAAAAATTACATCACGATTGTTTATACGCCTGGATTATTTGCCTTTTATAAGCAGTGCATATTCTTTTTTGAATGATTTCCACTCCCGTAGAATGAGCTGGGAAATGTTGCTTTACGTGTTCACTTCCACGAAAATTGTTATCAGCAGCCAAATGTTTCTTTCGGTGTCCTCTTTCAGGACTTTTTCCTCTCACGAGTTTCCTAGGTTGTATTTGCACTTTGCAGTTTTCAGGTTCTGTAATTGACGATCAACAAGTTTGAAATTATTATTTTTCCACTTTCATGGACGCTTATTGTTTGCTTATCTGATCCTTCCTACTCATCTGTTGGCTACATATGCTTTCTTCTCCGAGAGATGCTTCAAACGTTCAAGCCTTTTGCTAATAGTAATGTCTATACTTTCTATTTCCATTGATCTATTTTGGAGTTTCTTACAACGAATTTCTTTCTTTCTGGTTGCCTCTCTCACAGGCAGTGAGCATATGGACATTTTTATTACTGCACAGCAGAGACTAAATTGATTAAGGAAAAGTAGGCAACCAGAGTATTTGATGAATATCTATCTACTTCTATATTTATGCTATAGAAAAATGGAAATGTGAATATATATTGAATTTTGTTTTGTTAGAAATTACAGGCTAAGCTGGTTTGCTTCAGTACTTAATGTCCAACTCCACACCATGGACACATATCAAACAAATTATGAGCTGCCAGAGTTGACATTCAGTTGCTTCAATTCCAACATATAAGAAGTTATCCTCATTCTAAAAACTTAAATTTCTGTAACACTTTGCATTTTGGGGCCAAGTTGATCCTCTAAGAGTAGAATTTCTCCCTCAAATATCGTGTAACTTGCTCCTTGGGCTGATTGATAGAGCTTAGAAGCCCTTTCTACCCTTAAGCATTATATTTTACCATATCCCATCCTAAACAGAGAGTATAGAGAATAAACCACAGTTGTTCTCTATTTTGTTTTGACAAGTTGAAAATGATAAGAGTTAACTCTGGGTGGAGGTTGTCCTTCTATTTTATATGTCTTTTTAATCATCATCTGGTCAATCACATGCCCAAGAGGTTGTAGTTTAGCTTCTATAACACCTAGCTACTTGATCTTGCTGAGGAAGTGGTGGTTAAGGACTGCACATCATGTATTGGTTACAGTGCTCAACTTCAGGTGATTCCCAAGCCTTTCACCAAACACAGTGGCTTACGAGGTGGCTTTATGTGCCTCGGTATGGCCTCACATTAGCCCTTCAAATATGCTGGATTTTCCATCAACACACGTATTAAATAGAAGTTTCACCTTGTTTTTATTTCCCTTCTTATTTATTGGGGCTGTAACGTCTGTCCCATGGCTTTGTTGATTGCCCAATGCACACATCTTTTCTCTAACTATAAATTTCACCTGGTTTTTCTTTTCCTTCTTATTATTGGGGCTGTAACACCCATCACACTCCTTTTGTTTCTTTTGTTTTTTTGCTTTGTAAGGTAAGTTTGTATTTATCAAAAAGTGGACATATGTCCTGTTACAGTCGAGAAATATGCAGTATAAGCTTTGCCCCCCTTCCAGATGGCTAGGTGCAAGCCATGCAGGGCTTCACCAAAGGCTGTTTCAAAACTCCCAATACAAAAACTTTCCTTTTTACGCAGACTGCATTTGCTACATAGCAATAAAACCCTAGCTACAACCCACTGCCTGACATACAGAGACCCAATATAATGCCAAGATTGCCACTCAGGGCATTGCTATTCGAAAAGCAAAAGATATACAGAAAGCCAAGAAAACATAGGATTACTTTAATCTTCACTATTCTCCTGAATGTAGGTGATGAAAGCACCAGCCCAGTTGAAACCCTAAACGGGTTCGATGTGGAGCATTTTCTTGAGGAAGTTAGCTCCCTCTGTGGCCTGCTCCCGATGCCTCAGTATAGACACCCCCTTGACATCCAGCAGGAATGGATGAAACTTGACCACCGCACTTGGCACAGATAGAAGACCCAAATCTCGAGGTTGAGGTATGCTGACGCCCAACTGAGCGTAACCCAACACCTCTTCAAGCCCGCCCAACAGCTCATATTTCAGCATCTTACGCGCCATCTCCGACACAACCTCCTTCGGAAATTGTAGGTCCAAAAGAGTGGCCACAAACCGTGACGCTATATCCATGTCAACTCTGTAGCGCTCCCTTGCCAAGAGGAACTCCCTACCTAGAACCAACTTGGTTGCTCCCAATGACAGAAAAACCATCTCTAGCATAATTCTCTTAAATATGAGCTTTGAGATCTAACTGAGAAAGGCCATTTTCCTGTGAGAACTAACCAATTTGGTAAGAGTGTCCATCCTACCACACTCTATACTCTCAGCAGACATTCTAACAATGAATTTGGATCTTTCCGCCTTCTCAATAGGCCTTACAAACGTGACCAACTTGCCAATAATTAAACAAAACCCCTTCGAGCGTACTAATAGGCTCTAGGAATCGATTATCTGTGCGGCCCTTCCGATTCATGAGAGTGGCCTTCGGCCCTCTCACATGCATGACACTAGTTTATATGATTAAGCCGCTTTAACTCCGATAACCAGCCTTTAGCAAGTATTAATTAACACACAATACAATAATGTATGTGGCGTTCGCATTTTGCTTTATCCATGCTTCTTCGTGCCATTTCAATTTATCATTATCAAGCATTAAATCGGGTGGATATTTTTGAGACGAACGTGATTGCATATGAGCTTTACGAAGAATGATAACCCCTCACCACCTTTGTCCGGGGGTGACCTTATGACCACCTATACGGCCTTTCGCTAAAGTTAGATATATCACCCTTAGTCCAAAAGGCAGCCAAAAACCAGGCAAGAAATCGCTTACTCGTGCATCTTTAACTCCAAACTAAAATGAGCTTGCCATAGGGCAATGAGAAACAGACTTTGCACCCACATTAGATAGATTTTT
This sequence comes from Sequoia sempervirens, assembly GCA_007258455.2. NCBI lineage: Eukaryota > Viridiplantae > Streptophyta > Pinopsida > Cupressales > Cupressaceae > Sequoia > Sequoia sempervirens. Next base: position 12,094 of record VDFB02263131.1, on the reverse strand, counting down.
GCTTATTGTCGACCCTGTCAGCACCCAAATTGGCAAGATTATCTGCCTCCCTATTTGCTTCTCTGAATGTGATTAATTGAGAAGTTCGTGAAACCCCTCAAAGCTTCAAGGGAAACATCCAACAATGCTTGGAGTTTCCAATTCAGAGCCCTTCCAGAATACACTACGTTGACCACCAGCATAGAATCGCCCTCTAGGACCACCTTTGATAAGCTCAATTCCTTGCAAAAACTCAAACCCAAGATCAATGCCTTGAACTCTACTTCATTGTTTGTTCCCTTTGGAAGAGCTGCAGAGAGGCTACCAACCATTTCGCCTTCCCAATTTCTAATAATACATCCAGCTTCTGACGGGCCAGGGTTTCCCTTTGAGGCCCTGTCAAAATTCAACTTGAACCACCCCTTAGAAGGAGGGTGCTAGATGGCCTCACACCTCCTGGATCGAGAGATGTTGCCGCCCAGATTGAATAAGGGTGGGATTTTAAGACCATACCATGACCTCCTAGCTTTGTAGTCCCATTCAGTAAAATCCTCCTGTGATGTAGCAAACACAACCACTCTAGCGTTGGCAACTTCAACTATTGCCGCTTCCACTTTGTTCAAAAAGTATGGCAAGCTCATCTCAAAAGCCCTAAAAAATGTGTCTATTCCTTTCTTTCCAGATTTCCCTTGCCAATATTGAGGGGCTAATTATCCAAAAGCATGAAAACAAGGCAGATTTTTTCAAAATAGGCCAGGCGTTGAAGTGACTGAGTATATCATTTGGTAGGGCCCCAAACCACCCCAGTTTGGCGCAAAGCCATCTCCAACACCCTTGAGTGAAGGGGCAGCCAAGCAAAAGATGATTCAAGCTCTCCTCGTTTTCCTTGTACGTCTTGCATTTTGAAGGGCCTTGGAATCCCAATTTAGTGAATTTATTTCCTATCGATACCTTATTTTGCAAAGCTGCCCATGCAAAGGTGCCAGCCTTTGGTAGGCACAATCTATGCCAACACAAATGAATGGGAAGAGGTCAATTCAACAATAACATCCTTTTATAGCATTCTGTAACCATCACACACCTTTGCACACATCTTTTCTATGGCTTATGCCATAGTTATTGTCTAACCCTCATCATTTATAGCACATTGGACATTATCAAGTAACCCTCATTTATAATCTATTCTGCTGCCTACTAGCTCATTGCTTTCAACAATCAAGACGTTATTGCCTTTGACTCATTGCCTCCAACAAACAGTTAAGCACACTTCTTCACTTGCCTTCTTCCATAGAGATATGATCAAGATGAAACCAGACAAGATCTGCCACAATTGCTCTTTCTCTTTCTATCGCTCACTTAATTATCATCATGAATCCACACCTGTCCTTGATCAACTAGGTTTACAATTTATACATGATATTACATTGATTACATCTCATGTCGGCATATAACAACAAAAATATTACATCTCCAAGTCGGCCAAGGATAAAACAATCAACATGAAACGTGTAGAGGGCAAGACCTAAAAGACTACACACAACACTAGGAAGAGGAACATGCCTTGTGGATTCCAACACACGCTTAACCTGGTCCTAAAACAATCTTCACACCTTCGATCTTCTATGAACATCATCCACATGCTTTGCAAATACAAATTAGGTTGGCCATACACAAGAAAATGTTGCTTGCAACATGTCGGCCTTCACATCCAATGGCGGTACACAAGAATGATAAATCATTATTTGCATCTCTTTCAGATGAGTCGGCATGATCCATACAACACCTTCAAACACTCCATAAGCTCTGCTCACACTTGAACTTGTGGTGCACATCATCAACATGCCTTAGTCGGCCAAAGTAGAAGCATATCTTCACAAAATGACTTGAAACATTTGTGCGGTATTGGAAACAAGAAAGATCTTCGTGCGCTTCAAACCTTAGACACTATGAGACATGTGGAATGTCCACACAAATTCATACAACACAGTCCTATACATTGTCACTTATAACTTTCTCTACAAAAGGATTATTGATATGAAACTTTGAATATAACACCGTCACATCTCAAAGAACTTAACTTTTGGACCGCAAGACCATATCTTCAATTGTGGAGATATGCAAAGCCAAACTTTACACTTCTGAGAACATCCTCACAAAATCAACACAATCTTCAATCTGTCACTTTCAAAAACATCTTTCCAAGTTCCAAATCATTTGGTTACCAAACAACCAGATTGCAACATACTTCATAGGACTTTTGACATCAATGACAACCAAACTACAACAATCTCCCCCTTTGGCATTGATGGCAAAACCAATATGATGTGTACATTCTCTCACCCTTTGACATCAAGGACAAAGGGCAAACAGATTTCTCTCCCCCTTTGGTGCACAATCTCTCCTTTTGTCAGCAACAACTAGTACCTGCTCCCTCTGAGAGGTAGCCCCCATCAGTCCAAGAATAAAGATATGATTTGAATTACTCCCCCTGGGCAGATGCACCAACCATGCATCTAGCAAGAAGGAGGGGCAATTACCCCTAAATTCTGCCCGAGATACTCAAATGTATCTTTTGCAAGTGCCTTTGTGAAAATGTCTGCAGCCTAATCCTTTGAAGAGACATACTCCAACCTCACTTCTTTATCTGCAACCTTCTCTCTCAGAAAGTGATACTTGATTGATATGTGCTTGGTTCTAGAATGCATCACTGGATTCTTTGAAATATTGATAGCACTTGTATTATCACATAGAATAGGAATGGGCTCATCATACTTTATCTTGATATCCTTTAGTGTTTGCTTCATCGACAACACTTGAGTACAACAAGATGCTGCAGCAATATACTCTACTTCTACTGTTGCTAAAGATATTGAATCTTGCTTCTTACTATGCTATGAATCCAACTTGTTTCCCAAAATGAAAGCACCACCACTGGTACTCCTATCATCAACACAACCAACCCAATCAACATTAGTGTATGCACTTAGATCAAAGCCATTACCTTTTAGATACCATAATCCATAATCCAAAGTTCTCTTCAAATATCTAAATATTCTCTTGACTGCCTTCACATGGGTTTCTTTAGGATTAGTTTGAAATCTTGCAACCAAACATACCGCATGCATACTATTAGGTCTTGAAGCAGTTAAGCACAACAAGCTTCCAATCATAGATCTATATAGAGTCTGATTAGTTAGGGGAGACTCGTCATCTTTGCTCAAATGACAACGAGTTACCATAGGAGTACTCACAGGTTTGCAATCTTTCATACCAAACTTCTTTAACATCTCCTTGACATACTTTGCTTGAGAAATAAAGATACCATCATCTAGCTGATCAATTCGAAGGCCAAGAAAGAAGGATAACTCGCTTATCATAGACATTTCAAATTCCTTATGCATTTCTTCAACAAACTTCTTGCACATTTCATCATTTCCACCAAAGATTATGTCATCAACATATACAACAACTATCAAAATTCTTTTATCCTCAATTTTGAAATAAAGATTACTATTTGAGGTACGTTTCTTGAAACCTCGCTGAAGCAAGTACTTGTCTAACCTTGCGTACCAAGCCCTAGGAGCTTGTTTGAGACCATATAATGCCTTTTTGAGTCTGCACACCATGTTTGGGTCTTCTAATAATCAAAATCCATCAGGCTGTTTTATGTAAACTTTTTCCAAATCTCCATTCAAGACAGCTGATTTGACATCCATCTGATATACTTTGAAGTCCTTGTGGGCTGAAAAGGCAAAAAACATTATTATTGCTTCCATTCTTGCTATCGAAGCAAAAGTTTCCTCAACGTCAATTCCTTCTACTTGTGAATAGCCTTTACATACTAGTCTTGCTTTGTTTCTTACAACTTCTCTATCTTCATTCAACTTATTCTTGAATACCCACTTTGTTCTTATCACATTCTTGTTCGCAAGCCTTGGAACCAGTTCCCAAGTCTGATTTTTCTCAATCTGATTCAATTCTTCTTCCATTGCTTGTATCCATCCTTCATCCTTGCTAGCATCAACAAATGTTTTTGGTTCTATCTTTGATAACAGACAAAAGTTTACTTGTTCATTTGTCTTTGCAAGCCTTCTCCTAGTTAGCACTCCTTTATTCTTATCTCCAATAATCTGATCTTTTGAATGATTCTTTTGAACGTACTTGGCAGGAGTCTTGTTGTGCTTGTTTACTATTTCTTCTTTTTCTTCAACTTTGTCTTCTTCCTCTGAGCAAGGAAGAGCATCAGATTTGTAGTCCCCAATTTCATATATATTCTGATGTAAACCTTCATCAACCTTAATATTTGTATTTTCAACTATCTTTCCCAATCTTTTGTTGGCACCCATATGCTTTATTTTGAGTTGAATATCCAAGAAAAATACCTTCATTAGCTCTAGAATCAAACTTCCCCAAAACATCTTCATCTCTTTAGATGTAACATTTGCTTCCATAGATTCTAAAATACTTGATAGTTTCTGGTCTTCCATGCCATAACTCATAAGGGGTCTTAGTGTTATTCACCCTTATTAATGTTGAGAATATAGACTGCAGTATGAACTGCCTCTTTCCAATAAATATCAAGCATATTTGCTTCCTTCAACATAGTCCTTGCCATCTCTTGAACAGTCCTATTCTTTCTTTCCACAACCACACTTTGCTGAGGAGTTCAAGCAGAAGATAGATGCCTCTTTATTCCATGTTCTTCACAAAAATCATTACTCATTTGATGTGAACTCACCTCCTCTATCAGACCTTAAACACTTGATTTTAGCATTCATTTCATTCTCAACCTTTGATTTGAAAATCTTGAATCTACTAAAGGCTTCAAATTTATCTTTTAAGAATGTAACCCATGTCATCCTAGAGAAATCATCAATAAAAATCATGAAATACCTTTCTCCTTTCAAACTTTTTGTTTTGGTAGGTCCGCACAAATCAGTATGAATCAACTCCAAAGGTCTAGAAGAAGAATACTCTTTAGACTTGAAACTTATCTTTGTTTGTTTTCGAAACTGACATTCCTTGCACGAAGTACTTACAGGCTTGACTAGCTTGGGCATATCTCTTATCGCATGTGATGAGCTGATCTTCACAAGATTGTCAAAATTGATGTGTCTCATTCTCCTATGCCAAAGCCAACATTCACTTGTTTGCCCTAGAAGACAACTTCTCCCATTGACATCCTTTAGCCTATATATGTCACCATTAGTCCTAGATCCTTCTGCCACCAATTTTCCAGACCTTCCCTCTCTGATTTCACATCCTCTTTCATTGAATATGAGATTGCATCCATTTTTGCACATCTGATTCACACTAAGAAGATTGTGCCTAATACCTTTAACATAAAGAACATCTTTTGTTCTGTGCTTTCCATCAATACTTATTGTACCTTTTCCACAAATCTGTATTGAGGTATCATCTTCGAGCTTGACTATGCCTCCATTCCACTTCACAAGCTTGATAAACTTACTCGTATCCCCTGTCATGTGGTTGGAACAACCATTGTCAATCACCCAGGAGTTTGCCTTATCTTTTGCTTGAAAAGTAGTACATACAACACTTGAATCTTTAGTTTTATCTTCAGTCTTCTTAGCAGCCAAGAATAGGATTTCATCCTCATTATCCGAACCACTAGATTCATCATCCTTTGAAGGGCAGGAATCTTCCTTGGAGTAGAGACTCTTTTAAAACTTATTTCTTCTAGAATCCTTGTTTCTCTTTCCATAATCTTTTAAGGGACATTTAGAAGCAAAATGACCAACCTCTCCACACTTAAAACATTTGAAGGGTAGCTTACCTCTGCACTTACCGGTACCCCTCTTCAACTTCCTTACAAAGTTTGCTTCTTCTTCATTAGTGTCACTACTTTGATCAGATGCTTCATACTTCTCCTTCTTACTGGCTTTGAAAGCTGCTTCCTTCTTTGAATCTTCTTTGTCAAACTCTCTCATTTCAAAGGTAGTGAGGGCACCATATAATTCATCCATTGAAAATTTATTTAAATCTCTGGCTTCCTCAATAGAAGATACTTTAGGACTAAAAGCTTTAGGAAGAGATCTCAGTACTTTTTAACCACCACTGACTCTTCCAGTTCTTCACCAAGTCCTCTGATTGCATTGACCACTTCATCTACCCAGAGCAAATATCCTACAATATTTTCATCCTTTGGCATTTTCTGGTTCTCAAACTTGCCTCTAAAGATCTACAACTTGGCTTGTTTTAGTTTAACGTCTCCTTCATAGATGCCACCAAGCTTTTCCCAAATCTCCTTTGCTGACTTGCAGTGCATTACTTTTACAAGTTCAAAGTCTGCTAGCCCTCTCAAGATAGCATTCTTAGCCTTTCCGTTGTTCTCATAGGCCCTAATCTTTGCTGGATCAGTTGGAGTAGTAGGAACATCATAACCATCCTTGACTAATTGCCAAACACCAAACCCTAAAGAGGTCAAATAAATTTCCATCCCGAATCGCCAGAGAGTAAAGTTTGTTCCATCAAACCTAGGTACCTTGTGAAACCCTTCTTGTGCCATCCCAGATCTTCCTCAAGCTATTAGACTTCTTCTAAGGAACTTGGCTTTGATACCCATTGTTGTGTAGTTGGCCGAAAGTGTACTTAGTCGGCCTTGAGTAATAAATAAAACTTAGTTACTTTAATATTTTCATGTAATTGTCTTGTCATGTACAACTCGACCAAACAAAGTGCCCTCTTGTTGCCCACCTGGTTGCGTGCTCGGTGGAGTGCTCAAGGGCGGCTGTGTGCTTTGTGGAAACTATTGTGTACTCTCATGTGCGCTCACTGGTTGGGTGGTTGGCTACAGCTGCACACTCGGCTCTGGATGGACACTCTCCTGAGTGCTCGATTGTGTGGTCTCCTGGATGGAGATATGTGTCGGCTCCTTGGCCATCCTTGGCGATGGCGGAGGGGTCTGTGCTTGTGCACCCATCCCGCCAAGCCAAGCATCCAAGGACTCGTCATCCTCCTCTTCTCCTTCGCCCATGGCCATTGCTGCTAGTTTGGATGCTACTGGGGTCTCTTGTGTTGTCGGTGAAGAAACTATAGGGATCGCTTGTTGGGGCACATTTGGTGGGTCGGTAATAAGTGCCTCCTCCACCTCCTGCAACCCGGCCTCTCCAGCTACTGAAACTTCATCTATGCTCATCTCCTTGTCCTCATCCGACGATACATCAATGGCCGCCTCCTCTATGCTTAGTGTGTTGCCCTCCCCACTCTGCTCTTCATCCTGTTCATCATCATGCTTCTCTCCGCTCGACCTCGACCATGAGCTGTCTATCTGTCGTCTCCTCTTCATCGGTGGTACCGACTCCAGCATCTCATTCCTTTGTTCTGTACGCCAAGGTTGGCCCAATAGAAGACAGTGGGCCATCCATCTTCAATCTCTGCCAGCGGCTGTAGCCCACTCCAATGACTAGCGGGCACCTGCCAATGAATTGCATTCAACATCAGCCCTATGGCATGCTGCATCATGTAGAAGGCTTTGTGTCGCAGACACATGAATTCCCTCATACGTTTTGAAAGCCCGGTCGCCTAGTTATACACAACACAACGCTAGTAGCCAGTCCAATGATCAACCCTATCATATAGACTGCAATGTTGGATGCCATGTTGGCATCTGTGAGTCTGCTTTTAATCAAGTTGAGCACACATTTCCACTTGGGGTTGCCGAGGAAGTTCTTTCGCAACCCCCTGTTGTCGGCACCCCAAATGCTGTCTCTCTCCTGCTATGTCAGGTTAGACCTGCAGAATCTTGCTACGAGGGCCTCCTTCTGTTTCGTCAACTTGCCAGGCAGCTTTGTAGGCGCAACCCTTCGAGAGGGAATTCCAAAAAACCTTGTGAACTTAGGGGCGCCATACCACACCATGACTTCATAACCCCTGTACTTGATTATTGATTGATGGCCGTGCCTGTCATAGCTAGTTATCAAATGGTGCAAATAAGGCTCAAATTCTCTGGCCCTTCGAGAGGGAATTCCAAAAACCCTTGTGAACTCAGGGGCGCCATACCACACCATGACTTCATAACCCCTGTACTTGATTATTGATTGATGGCTGTGCCTGTCATAGCTAGTTATCAACTGGCGCAAATAAGGCTCAAATTCTCTGGCATTAAAAAATGGCAGTTGAGCTGCCTTGTCTACTTGTGCTCTTTCCAGTGCCTTCTTGAGTATATGTGAGTCTAGTGTTGAAAGCCACCACAAGTGACACTCTATGCCGCTGAGACTCTCCCATGTGATTGTCTCAGGTGTGATGACATCATCACTTCCTCTCGCCATTGCTATGCTCCCTGCAATTTTTGGCTGAATGAATTGCAACTTCTTGCCTTTGCTGGTACTAGTTGCCATCTTCCTTTCTTGATATTTATTCTTGTGATAACACCAATGTGCCTCGGGTTCACAACACTTGCCCTCCAGATTTGAAATGCTTGTTTTAAATGTTGATTGCTAGTGGTTAGAATAATTGTCTCTCATAGCTTGTACCTTGCTCTTAGCGATACTTCCCTTAATGGATCGGACATACTTTTGAACTACAGCCTTCTCCAAATTAAAATTCCGTATGACTTTCTTCAAATTAAAATGTTGTATGGCCTTCTTCAATTTGAAACTTCGTACGTCCTTGTCTTTGCTTTGTATGGCTTCCAATTTGATGGTTCGTATAGCTGCCAGATCACTCCCTCGTACAACTCTTTGAAAAGCTCTGGCTTTGACTTGCATTCAAACGGCCTTTTTAATCTGGAAAACTCGCACACCTTTTATTTCCTGGGCTTGTATGGATCTCTCCCTATTGCTTTGTACAAACTTCTTCAAATTAGAATTTCGTACGACAACCTTTAATTTGCTCCTTCGTACTCCAAACTTTAATTTACAACTTCGTATGGCAAACTTCAATTTCAAATTTCGTATGACAAACCTTAGTTTCAAATTTTGTACGAAAAACTTTAAACCTTCATACAACATTTGACTTCTTCTTTCGTCCGGTTCTTGATTGCTTTACTCGTACGAATCCTTCTTCAAAAGTTCGTACACTAACTCCTTTGAAATTTCGTTCACTGGCTCCTCCAAAAACTCATACGCCTTTTAACTTGTATTGCCTCTCTTTATATCGTATGGCTTCTTGCACCTCTTTGCTTTGTGCAAAAAATTTCAAGTTCTCTGTCTTGTTATTTTTGCTCTCCTCAAATTGTACGACATAAGTTTTGTCTTTTATTTTTTTTCCTTTGTCATGTACTTTTATAATTTCTCTTTGCCTTCTTGTCATGCCTCTTATTTTTATATATTTTTCTTTAAAATTCCATAACTCTAGCTTTTTTAATTTTTAATTTTTTACTCTTCTTCTTTCCTCGTCTTCTTTTTCTCTCTCCTCTCCTTGTTCTTTTTTCTCTTTCCTTGTCTCTTTTTTCTCTCTCATCCTTGCTTCTTTTTTCTTCCTTGTCTTTGTCTTTATTTTCTCTCTCCTCCTGATCGTTTTTCTTCATACCTCTACTTTCTTCGCCTTTCCGAACCTTCAGCTCCGAGGTGTAGAGCCATTTACAAGTGTATGGAGGTCTTTTGTAACAATCTTTATCACAACAAGTACCCATGTATTTCACATCAAACCATTTATCTAATAGAGGGGCGGGACCTATACCTTTAAAACTGCCGTTAACATATCGTTTGCCGTACCACTGATACCACATTACATTCTCCCCTTCTACTGTCAGTGGCCAGGATGGGTTTGGTATGACTCTCCATAACCCATCCTTCCTCACCATCTTTGGTACCCTTGGTGTCTTTCGCCTGTCCATTCTCATTTGCTTCAATAAGTCTTCCGTGTACCCATCAACATGTGACACGAACATATCTTCAGTCTTTATCATTGTCTCCAAGCATGGGCCAATCTTCTTGGCATACGCGTTCCATTGCTCATTGTCCCACCATTCTTTGCCTTCGTCGTCACTACCACTTGGTTGGCGCTCCCTCTGTTCCTTCGCTGCTTGCTCTTCTTTCTCTTTTTGAGCTTCCTCATCTAGCTCCTTGGCGAGATACCCCCTCTTTATACCTTCATATGGGGCCAGGTACTTCCAGTGTCCTATTCGTCGCCAAAGGGCGGGTGTTTCTAACACCGCGTTCGTTAGATGCTTGTGCACTCGAGGTATTGCAATACCTTCGACTTTCTTATTGGCCAACCTTTCTTCAATGATCCTATCCTTGCCTGATTCAGCCCAGTCTTCTTCTACAACATACCTGTGGCCGCCTAAACCCCAGTCTTGTTCTCTGGTGGCTTCCTCTTGCATAGGCCAATCCTCCTTGGTGGCGTAGCCGAGCATATTGATGGCTATTGTATCTTTCTTCTCCTTTCTCTCTTGGTATAGTTTCAACTTCGACCCGTTGATGGCTTCTGGCAGCAATGACCCATCCAAATTTTCCAACCTTATGGAACCATTGTCGCAGACCTCTTGGATTTTAAATGGCCCGAGCCATCGAACCTTGAACTTCCCTGGCTTGATTTTGTTACGGCCGTTATATTTTAGAACCAATTGCCTTGGTCGGAAATTCATTCGCCGAAGATGTTTGTTGTGCTAGAATTTTCTTCTCCTTTGCATGGTTTCCGTCCCCTATTGTGCCATTACTCTCCGTTCGTCCAATTTGTTGAGTTGGTACAATCATTCCTTGAGACTCTTCATGTCGCCCAGTCGGTTCTCGACAGCTGTCCTTAGGCTAGGCACCATGTATTCCATCGGTACCACGGCTTCTTGACCGTACATCAACTGAAAGGGTGTGTGCCCGGTTGTCACCTTGTACGTTGTACGGTATTGGTAGTCTCTCTTCCCAATCTGCTTCTTCTACGTCGCATGACTTATGAATGATAGACACTAACACCTTGTTCGTGGACTCTGCTTGGCCGTTGGCTCATGGGTAGTACAGGCTGGACAAGTTATGGAAGATTCATAACTCCATCGTCATTAACTGAATGATGTGGTTGACAAAGTGTCCCCCACAGTCACTAGTAATCTGTATTGGAATCCCGTATCGTCTTACTATCTGCTCGTACATGAATCTCGCCGTACTCTGTGCTGTGTTATCAGATAATGCTCGAGCCTCTAGCCATTTTGTCAAATATTATGTAGCAATCACTATATATTGGCACTGGTGTAATTGACTTACTTTCAATGGCCCGATAAAGTCCAGTCCCCAGCGTTAAATAGCTCTTGAGGTTGGGATGGGTATAAAGGCATGAAGTCTCGTTTCAAGGGTTTCCCTACCCTTTGGTAGGTGTCACAGCTTAACACCCATTCTCGGGCGTTTGTATGTATTTTGGCCACCATAGGCCCGTCAAAAGAATTTTCCTTGCCGTGGCATCCGGACCCATGTGACCTCTTGCTAGATCCTCGTGTGCTTCTTTAAGTACATCTGATATCTCTTCCTCTATTACACATCTCCTGAGAATCTGGTTTGACCCCATCCTGTATAGCAACCCATTGATCAGTTGGAATGTCTTGCTCTTCAGTACAAGTTTCCTTCATTCTGCCGGTGGCATCTCCTTTGGGAATGTGGGTGTCGATAGGTACTCTCCAATCTTCTCATACCATGAGGGGAGTATTGCAATTTGAAATAGGCGCGCATCCAGAAAATCTTTGTTCACTCCCCCTTCCACAGGTTTGCCAGACCGGATTCTTGACAACTGGTTAGCAATCACATGACTCTTCCTTGGACATACGATAATTGTGAATGTGAATTCTTGGAGCAGTAACAACCACCTACTCACTCTCCCTTGTATTATTGACTTGTTCACCAGGTACATTGGAGCTTGGTGGTCTACATAGAATGTGAACAGTGTTGCCAGTAGGTAATGCCTAAATTTCTGCATTGAGTACACCATCCCGAGTGCTTCACGTTCAGTCATACTATAGTTCTTCTCTTCTTTTGAAAGTAACTGACTTGCGAAAAACACTGGGTGGTCCAACCCGTGTACTCCCACTTGAGCCAGTGTTGCTCCGATGGCGAAGTTGGAAGCATCCACATGTACGTGGAACTCCTTATTCCAGTCGAGGTATGCCAATATGGGTGAATTAATCAATCGATCCTTAAATTCATTGAACACCTTTTCTTGTTCCTCCACC
>VDFB02263130.1:0-46466 GCA_007258455.2 Sequoia sempervirens | reverse complement strand
CCTCACAAAATCAACACAATCTTCAATCTGTCACTTTCAAAAACATCTTTCCAAGTTCCAAATCATTTGGTTACCAAACAACCAGATTGCAACATACTTCATAGGACTTTTGACATCAATGACAACCAAACTACAACAATCTCCCCCTTTGGCATTGATGGCAAAACCAATATGATGTGTACATTCTCTCACCCTTTGACATCAAGGACAAAGGGCAAACAGATTTCTCTCCCCCTTTGGTGCACAATCTCTCCTTTTGTCAGCAACAACTAGTACCTGCTCCCTCTGAGAGGTAGCCCCCATCAGTCCAAGAATAAAGATATGATTTGAATTACTCCCCCTGGGCAGATGCACCAACCATGCATCTAGCAAGAAGGAGGGGCAATTACCCCTAAATTCTGCCCGAGATACTCAAATGTATCTTTTGCAAGTGCCTTTGTGAAAATGTCTGCAGCCTAATCCTTTGAAGAGACATACTCCAACCTCACTTCTTTATCTGCAACCTTCTCTCTCAGAAAGTGATACTTGATTGATATGTGCTTGGTTCTAGAATGCATCACTGGATTCTTTGAAATATTGATAGCACTTGTATTATCACATAGAATAGGAATGGGCTCATCATACTTTATCTTGATATCCTTTAGTGTTTGCTTCATCGACAACACTTGAGTACAACAAGATGCTGCAGCAATATACTCTACTTCTACTGTTGCTAAAGATATTGAATCTTGCTTCTTACTATGCTATGAATCCAACTTGTTTCCCAAAATGAAAGCACCACCACTGGTACTCCTATCATCAACACAACCAACCCAATCAACATTAGTGTATGCACTTAGATCAAAGCCATTACCTTTTAGATACCATAATCCATAATCCAAAGTTCTCTTCAAATATCTAAATATTCTCTTGACTGCCTTCACATGGGTTTCTTTAGGATTAGTTTGAAATCTTGCAACCAAACATACCGCATGCATAATATTAGGTCTTGAAGCAGTTAAGCACAACAAGCTTCCAATCATAGATCTATATAGAGTCTGATTAGTTAGGGGAGACTCGTCATCTTTGCTCAAATGACGACGAGTTACCATAGGAGTACTCACAGGTTTGCAATCTTTCATACCAAACTTCTTTAACATCTCCTTGACATACTTTGCTTGAGAAATAAAGATACCATCATCTAGCTGATCAATTCGAAGGCCAAGAAAGAAGGATAACTCGCTTATCATAGACATTTCAAATTCCTTATGCATTTCTTCAACAAACTTCTTGCACATTTCATCATTTCCACCAAAGATTATGTCATCAACATATACAACAACTATCAAAATTCTTTTATCCTCAATTTTGAAATAAAGATTACTATTTGAGGTACGTTTCTTGAAACCTCGCTGAAGCAAGTACTTGTCTAACCTTGCGTACCAAGCCCTAGGAGCTTGTTTGAGACCATATAATGCCTTTTTGAGTCTGCACACCATGTTTGGGTCTTCTAATAATCAAAATCCATCAGGCTGTTTTATGTAAACTTCTTCCAAATCTCCATTCAAGACAGCTGATTTGACATCCATCTGATATACTTTGAAGTCCTTGTGGGCTGAAAAGGCAAAAAACATTATTATTGCTTCCATTCTTGCTATCGAAGCAAAAGTTTCCTCAACGTCAATTCCTTCTACTTGTGAATAGCCTTTACATACTAGTCTTGCTTTGTTTCTTACAACTTCTCTATCTTCATTCAACTTATTCTTGAATACCCACTTTGTTCTTATCACATTCTTGTTCGCAAGCCTTGGAACTAGTTCCCAAGTCTGATTTTTCTCAATCTGATTCAATTCTTCTTCCATTGCTTGTATCCATCCTTCATCCTTGCTAGCATCAACAAATGTTTTTGGTTCTATCTTTGATAACAGACAAAAGTTTACTTGTTCATTTGTCTTTGCAAGCCTTCTCCTAGTTAGCACTCCTTTATTCTTATCTCCAATAATCTGATCTTTTGAATGATTCTTTTGAACGTACTTGGTAGGAGTCTTGTTGTGCTTGTTTACTATTTCTTCTTTTTCTTCAACTTTGTCTTCTTCCTCTGAGCAAGGAAGAGCATCAGATTCGTAGTCCCCAATTTCATATATATTCTGATGTAAACCTTCATCAACCTTAATATTTGTATTTTCAACTATCTTTCCCAATCTTTTGTTGGCACCCATATGCTTTATTCTGAGTTGAATATCCAAGAAAAATACCTTCATTAGCTCTAGAATCAAACTTCCCCAAAACATCTTCATCTCTTCAGATGTAACATTTGCTTCCATAGATTCTAAAATACTTGATAGTTTCTGGTCTTCCATGCCATAACTCATAAGGGGTCTTAGTGTTATTCACCCTTATTAATGTTGAGAATATAGACTGCAGTATGAACTGCCTCTTTCCAATAAATATCAAGCATATTTGCTTCCTTCAACATAGTCCTTGCCATCTCTTGAACAGTCCTATTCTTTCTTTCCACAACCACACTTTGCTGAGGAGTTCAAGTAGAAGATAGATGCCTCTTTATTCCATGTTCTTCACAAAAATCATTACTCATTTGATGTGAACTCACCTCCTCTATCATACCTCAAACACTTGATTTTAGCATTCATTTCATTCTCAACCTTTGATTTGAAAATCTTGAATCTACTAAAGGCTTCAAATTTATCTTTTAAGAATGTAACCCATGTCATCCTAGAGAAATCATCAATAAAAATCATGAAATACCTTTCTCCTTTCAAACTTTTTGTTTTGGTAGGTCCGCACAAATCAGTATGAATCAACTCCAAAGGTCTAGAAGAATAATACTCTTTAGACTTGAAACTTATCTTTGTCTGTTTTCCAAACTGACATTCCTTGCACGAAGTACTTACAGGCTTGACTAGCTTGGGCATATCTGTTATCGCATGTGATGAGCTGATCTTCACAAGATTGTCAAAATTGATGTGTCTCATTCTCCTATGCCAAAGCCAACATTCACTTGTTTGCCCTAGAAGACAACTTCTCCCATTGACATCCTTTAGCCTATATATGTCACCATTAGTCCTAGATCCTTCTGCCACCAATTTTCCAGACCTTCCCTTTCTGATTTCACATCCTCTTTCATTGAATATGAGATTGCATCCATTTTTGCACATCTGATTCACACTAAGAAGATTGTGCCTAATACCTTTAACATAAAGAACATCTTTTGTTCTGTGCTTTCCATCAATACTTATTGTACCTTTTCCACAAATCTGTATTGAGGTATCATCTTCGAGCTTGACTATGCCTCCATTCCACTTCACAAGCTTGATAAACTTACTCGTATCCCCTGTCATGTGGTTGGAACAACCATTGTCAATCACCCAGGAGTTTGCCTTATCTTTTGCTTGAAAAGTAGTACATACAACACTTGAATCTTTAGTTTTATCTTCAGTCTTCTTAGCAGCCAAGAATAGGATTTCATCCTCATTATCCGAACCACTAGATTCATCATCCTTTGAAGGGCAGGAATCTTCCTTGGAGTAGAGACTCTTTTAAAACTTATTTCTTCTAGAATCCTTGTTTCTCTTTCCATAATCTTTTAAGGGACATTTAGAAGCAAAATGACCAACCTCTCCACACTTAAAACATTTGAAGGGTAGCTTACCTCTGCACTTACCGGTACCCCTCTTCAACTTCCTTACAAAGTTTGCTTCTTCTTCATTAGTGTCACTACTTTGATCAGATGCTTCATACTTCTCCTTCTTACTGGCTTTGAAAGCTGCTTCCTTCTTTGAATCTTCTTTGTCAAACTCTCTCATTTCAAAGGTAGTGAGGGCACCATATAATTCATCCATTGAAAATTTATTTAAATCTCTGGCTTCCTCAATAGAAGATACTTTAGGACTAAAAGCTTTAGGAAGAGATCTCAGTACTTTTTAACCACCACTGACTCTTCCAGTTCTTCACCAAGTCCTCTGATTGCATTGACCACTTCATCTACCCAGAGCAAATATCCTACAATATTTTCATCCTTTGGCATTTTCTGGTTCTCAAACTTGCCTCTAAAGATCTACAACTTGGCTTGTTTTAGTTTAACATCTCCTTCATAGATGCCACCAAGCTTTTCCCAAATCTCCTTTGCTGACTTGCAGTGCATTACTTTTACAAGTTCAAAGTCTGCTAGCCCTCTCAAGATAGCATTCTTAGCCTTTCCGTTGTTCTCATAGGCCCTAATCTTTGCTGGATCAGTTGGAGTAGTAGGAACATCATAACCATCCTTGACTAATTGCCAAACACCAAACCCTAAAGAGGTCAAATAAACTTCCATCCCGAATTGCCAGAGAGTAAAGTTTGTTCCATCAAACCTAGGTACCTTGTGAAACCCTTCTTGTGCCATCCCAGATCTTCCTCAAGCTATTAGACTTCTTCTAAGGAACTTGGCTCTGATACCCATTGTTGTGTAGTTGGCCGAAAGTGTACTTAGTCGGCCTTGAGTAATAAATAAAACTTAGTTACTTTAATATTTTCATGTAATTGTCTTGTCATGTACAACTCGACCAAACAAAGTGCCCTCTTGCTGCCCACCTGGTTGCGTGCTCGGTGGAGTGCTCAAGGGTGGCTGTGTGCTTTGTGGAAACTATTGTGTACTCTCATGTGCGCTCACTGGTTGGGTGGCTGGCTACAGCTGCACGCTCGGCTCTGGCTGGACACTCTCCTGAGTGCTCAATTGTGTGGTCTCCTGGATGGAGATATGTGTCGGCTCCTTGGCCATCCTTGGCGATGGCGGAGGGGTCTGTGCTTGTGCACCCATCCCGCCAAGCCAAGCATCCAAGGCCTCGTCATCCTCCTCTTCTCCTTCGCCCATGGCCATTGCTGCTAGTTTGGATGCTATTGGGGTCTCTTGTGTTGTCGGTGAAGAAACTATAGGGATCGCTTGTTGGGGCACATTTGGTGGGTCGGTAATAAGTGCCTCCTCCACCTCCTGCAACCCGGCCTCTCCAGCTACTGAAACTTCATCTATGCTCATCTCCTTGTCCTCATCCGACGATACGTCAATGGCCGCCTCCTCTATGCTTAGTGTGTTTCCCTCCCCACTCTACTCTTCATCCTGTTCATCATCATGCTTCTCTCTGCTCGACCTCGACCATGAGCTGTCTATCTGTCGTCTCCTCTTCATCGGTGGTACCGACTCCAGCATCTCATTCCTTTGTTCTGTACGCCAAGGTTGGCCCAATAGAAGACAGTGGGCCATCCATCTTCAATCTTTGCCAGCGGCTGTAGCCCACCCCAATGACTAGCGGGCACCTGCCAATGAATTGCATTCAACATCAGCCCTATGGCATGCTGCATCATGTAGAAGGCTTTGTGTCGCAGACACATGAATTCCCTCATACGTTTTGAAAGCCCGGTCGCCTAGTTATACACAACACAACACTAGTAGCCAGTCCAATGATCAACCCTATCATATAGACTGCAATGTTGGATGCCATGTTGGCATCTGTGAGTCTGCTTTTAATCAAGTTGAGCACACATTTCCACTTGGGGTTGCCGAGGAAGTTCTTTCGCAACCCCCTGTTGTCGGCACCCCAAATGCTGTCTCTCTCCTGCTATGTCAGGTTAGACCTGCAGAATCTTGCTACGAGGGCCTCCTTCTGTTTCGTCAACTTGCCAGGCAGCTTTGTAGGCGCAACCCTTCGAGAGGGAATTCCAAAAACCCTTGTGAACTCAGGGGCGCCATACCACACCATGACTTCATAACCCCTGTACTTGATTATTGATTGATGGCCGTGCCTGTCATAGCTAGTTATCAAATGGCGCAAATAAGGCTCAAATTCTTTGGCCCTTCGAGAGGGAATTCCAAAAACCCTTGTGAACTCAGGGGCGCCATACCACACCATGACTTCATAACCCCTGTACTTGATTATTGATTGATGGCTGTGCTTGTCATAGCTAGTTATCAACTGGCGCAAATAAGGCTCAAATTCTTTGGCATTAAAAAATGGCAGTTGAGCTGCCTTGTCTGCTTGTGCTCTTTCCAGTGCCTTCTTGAGTATATGTGAGTCTAGTGTTGAAAGCCACCACAAGTGACACTCTATGCCGCTGAGACTCTCCCATGTGATTGTCTCAGGTGTGATGACATCATCACTTCCTCTCGCCATTGCTATGCTCCCTGCAATTTTTGGCTGAATGAATTGCAACTTCTTGCCTTTGCTGGTACTAGTTGCCATCTTCCTTTCTTGATATTTATTCTTGTGATAACACCAATGTGCCTCGGGTTCACAACACTTGCCCTCCAGATTTGAAATGCTTGTTTTAAATGTTGATTGCTAGTGGTTAGAATAATTGTCTCTCATAGCTTGTACCTTGCTCTTAGCGATACTTCCCTTAATGGATCGGACATACTTTTGAACTACAGCCTTCTCCAAATTAAAATTCCGTATGACTTTCTTCAAATTAAAATGTTGTATGGCCTTCTTCAATTTGAAACTTCGTACGTCCTTGTCTTTGCTTTGTATGGCTTCCAATTTGATGGTTCGTATAGCTGCCAGATCACTCCCTCGTACAACTCTTTGAAAAGCTCTGGCTTTGACTTGCATTCAAACGGCCTTTTTAATCTGGAAAACTCGCACACCTTTTATTTCCTGGGCTTGTATGGATCTCTCCCTATTGCTTTGTACAAACTTCTTCAAATTAGAATTTCGTACGACAACCTTTAATTTGCTCCTTCGTACTCCAAACTTTAATTTACAACTTCGTATGGCAAACTTCAATTTCAAATTTCGTATGACAAACCTTAGTTTCAAATTTTGTACGAAAAACTTTAAACCTTCATACAACATTTGACTTCTTCTTTCGTCCGGTTCTTGATTGCTTTACTCGTACGAATCCTTCTTCAAAAGTTCGTACACTAACTCCTTTGAAATTTCGTTCACTGGCTCCTCCAAAAACTCATACGCCTTTTAACTTGTATTGCCTCTCTTTATATCGTATGGCTTCTTGCACCTCTTTGCTTTGTGCAAAAAATTTCAAGTTCTCTGTCTTGTTATTTTTGCTCTCCTCAAATTGTACGACATAAGTTTTGTCTTTTATTTTTTTTCCTTTGTCATGTACTTTTATAATTTCTCTTTGCCTTCTTGTCATGCCTCTTATTTTTATATATTTTTCTTTAAAATTCCATAACTCTAGCTTTTTTAATTTTTAATTTTTTACTCTTCTTCTTTCCTCGTCTTCTTTTTCTCTCTCCTCTCCTTGTTCTTTTTTCTCTTTCCTTGTCTCTTTTTTCTCTCTCATCCTTGCTTCTTTTTTCTTCCTTGTCTTTGTCTTTATTTTCTCTCTCCTCCTGATCGTTTTTCTTCATACCTCTACTTTCTTCGCCTTTCCGAACCTTCAGCTCCGAGGTGTAGAGCCATTTACAAGTGTATGGAGGTCTTTTGTAACAATCTTTATCACAACAAGTACCCATGTATTTCACATCAAACCATTTATCTAATAGAGGGGCGGGACCTATACCTTTAAAACTGCCGTTAACATATCGTTTGCTGTACCACTGATACCACATTACATTCTCCCCTTCTACTGTCAGTGGCCAGGATGGGTTTGGTATGACTCTTTATAACCCATCCTTCCTCACCATCTTTGGTACCCTTGGTGTCTTTCGCCTGTCCATTCTCATTTGCTTCAATAAGTCTTCCGTGTACCCATCAACATGTGACACGAACATATCTTCAGTCTTTATCATTGTCTCCAAGCATGGGCCAATCTTCTTGGCATACGCGTTCCATTGCTCATTGTCCCACCATTCTTTGCCTTCGTCGTCACTACCACTTGGTTGGTGCTCCCTCTGTTCCTTCGCTGCTTGCTCTTCTTTCTCTTTTTGAGCTTCCTCATCTAGCTCCTTGGCGAGATACCCCCTCTTTATACCTTCATATGGGGCCAGGTACTTCCAGTGTCCTATTCGTCGCCAAAGGGCGGGTGTTTCTAACACCGCGTTCGTTAGATGCTTGTGCACTCGAGGTATTGCAATACCTTCGACTTTCTTATTGGCCAACCTTTCTTCAATGATCCTATCATTGTTTGATTCAGCCCAGTCTTCTTCTATGACATACCTGTGGCCGCCTAAACCCCAGTCTTGTTCTCTGGTGGCTTCCTCTTGCATAGGCCAATCCTCCTTGGTGGCATAGCTGAGCATATTGATGGCTATTGTATCTTTCTTCTCCTTTCTCTCTTGGTATAGTTTCAACTTCGACCCGTTGATGGCTTCTGGCAGCAATGACCCATCCGAATTTTCCAACCTTATGGAACCATTGTCGCAGACCTCTCGGATTTTAAATGGCCTGAGCCATCGAACCTTGAACTTCCCTGGCTTGATTTTGTTACGGCCGTTATATTTTAGAACCAATTGCCTTGGTCGGAAATTCATTCGCCGAAGATGTTTGTTGTGCTAGAATTTTCTTCTCCTTTGCATGGTTTCCGTCCCCTATTGTGCCATTACTCTCCGTTCGTCCAATTTGTTGAGTTGGTACAATCATTCCTTGAGACTCTTCATGTCGCCCAGTCGGTTCTCGACAGCTGTCCTTAGGCTAGGCACCATGTATTCCATCGGTACCACGGCTTCTTGACCGTACATCAACTGAAAGGGTGTGTGCCCGGTTGTCACCTTGTACGTTGTACGGTATTGGTAGTCTCTCTTCCCAATCTGCTTCTTCTACGTCGCATGACTTATGAATGATAGACACTAACACCTTGTTCGTGGACTCTGCTTGGCCGTTGGCTCATGGGTAGTACAGGCTGGACAAGTTATGGAAGATTCATAACTCCATCGTCATTAACTGAATGATGTGGTTGACAAAGTGTCCCCCACAGTCACTAGTAATCTGTATTGGAATCCCGTATCGTCTTACTATCTGCTCGTACATGAATCTCGCCGTACTCTGTGCTGTGTTATCAGATAATGCTCGAGCCTCTAGCCATTTTGTCAAATATTATGTAGCAATCACTATATATTGGCACTGGTGTAATTGACTTACTTTCAATGGCCCGATAAAGTCCAGTCCCCAGCGTTAAATAGCTCCTGAGGTTGGGATGGGTATAAAGGCATGAAGTCTCGTTTCAAGGGTTTCCCTACCCTTTGGTAGGTGTCACAGCTTAACACCCATTCTCGGGCGTTTGTATGTATTTTGGCCACCATAGGCCCGTCAAAAGAATTTTCCTTGCCGTGGCATCCGGACCCATGTGACCTCTTGCTAGATCCTCGTGTGCTTCTTTAAGTACATATGATATCTCTTCCTCTATTACACATCTCCTGAGAATCTAGTTTGACCCCATCCTGTATAGCAACCCATTGATCAGTTGGAATGTCTTGCTCTTCAGTACAAGTTTCCTTCATTCTGCCGGTGGCATCTCCTTTGGGAATGTGGATGTCGATAGGTACTCTCCAATCTTCTCATACCATGAGGGGAGTATTGCAATTTGAAATAGGCGCGCATCCAAAAAATCTTTGTTGGGCTGCTCTACACCTCTCCATGCATTCTTCGAGAGCTTTCAAGTGTTTCTCCTTGTCACTGTAGATTGACCAATCATCCAGGAATGCTTTGAAATTGCTGACTGACATTTTGTCGAAGATGTGTAGTATTATTCTTTGGAATGTGGCCAACGTGTTACACAACTCGAATGGCATTTGGTTGTACGTGTACACCTGGTCCTTGACCACGAAGGTTGTCTTCAACTTGTCTTATTCGACGATGCTAATTTGGTTGTATCTAGAGAACCCGTCCATGAACGAGTACATCTCGTGCTCGACGACCTCTTCTAGAATTGTGTCAGTGAAGGGGATTGGAAACGGGTCTTTAATCATCATTGTGTTGAGGCACCAAAAGTCGACACATATCCAGATTTGCTAGGATTCCTTCTTTAGGGAGATGATGATCGGTGACACCCAGTCACTGACTTCCACTTTGAAAATAATGCCTGTTTCCAACATCTTCTCAATTTCATCCTGTACTTTGGCGGTGTAATTTTTGTTCATCCTATAGGGTCTCTTCCATACGGGCTAGGCTCCCGGTATGAGAGGGATCCTATGTATGCACAACTCCGGCGGTATGCCCTTCAAGTCCTTGTATGTCTAGGCAAAGGCATCTTTATATTCCATGAAGATTTTGAATGCAGTTGCCTTTAGTACGGGGTCCCAGTCATCACCGACGAGGATCATTTTAGGCCTTTCTTCTTCGCCGAGATTTACTTTCTTTAGTGTCAGCTCCTTGTACTCGATCAGTTTGTCTCTTTCGAACTTGTGGGTTGGCGTCTCATCTGGTTTTGCCACTCCCTCGTAAATGTCTGACTGGTCGAACTCTTGTCTTCTTCCTCCCCACCTTCTCTGATTTGTAACATGTTGCATTCTAGGTGAAAGACTTCGTAATCCTCCATTTCCCAGTGAAATAGCTTGTTTAGTGAATTGGTCTCATCCTCCGAGCAACTTTCAAGTTCGAGTACCCCCTCGGCGTTCAGTTCCATCGTCTTCCCTTCTTCATCGACATTCGATCCTCTGTTCGATTTTGATCCGGAGGAAGTGAGTTCTTCACTCATAGCCTGGTTCTTCAAATCGATGATGTATTTCTTCCCGTGGCTCTCGATCGAGAGTGTGTTCCTCTTCCAATTATGATCCGCTGTGATAGATCTCAAATATGAAGTCTTGTTCACGTCTCAGACTGTTAGAAGAATCCTACTCAGATGGAGAAAATCTGAGAACTAATCAATTCTAGAAATATGCGTATGTTTATTACGTTTATTCTTGGCTAAAATAATTGATGTAAGGGCCCAATCTGGATAAGGCTGCAGATATCAGTACAGTTGTGATATAGGGGATCATATACTGACAAAGATGAATTGCTCAATTTATGTGATAATCATTCTGATGTTATATGACCGGTGCTAGAGATCAACCCGGTTTATGAAAAGAGAATTGGACTCAATATAGATGACCAGTATAATGTCCGTATATGTTAGAGTATCTATTCACGTTTCTTTTCTCTGTCGGCTGGAAGGATGATCTTTGGACTTCAGTCTTTCATAGCTTGCATAGTGCGGAACTTCTTCTGTGCCCGGGAGTAGCCTCGTAATCTCCAGAAGACAACCGTTTATGATTCTTTGGTGTAGACACTACTTTCTCAGATTTGCGGAATTGTATTTCCGTGTCCTGCCGCCGCAGTACCTTAATCTCCTCGAATGTATGTCTAGATCTAATCCTGTTACAATATGAATGAAATCGTGGCAGCGCTTTTCTCTATTTTTTCCGTATATCTCTCCATGTTTCTTTGAGTTCTTATGCATTTTTCGTAGTTGCGTCTCTTCCCGACATCAAACGCATCTTCTTGAAACGGTTTATCCTATTGGCAAATGATTTATTAAGATGCCGATTAGCTTTTACTTATTGATATACTAATTTTAATATAGTTATATAAATTATAACGATATTACAAATTAACTTTATTATATGGATTTAATATAATGCTTTTGTATATTGACTTTATTACATAATAATATTTATGTATCATCATATTCATATAGTGGAGAAAAATCCCATTATTAGGAAATAATAATTTTTAATTTAATTTTTTCATCTTATACTTATCTGTTCGTGATGGGGACATCACAAGTCTCCCTTGCTTGATTTTGCTTGTCCTCAAGCAATTCCATGGTCTCCCCTTCCTTGATCTCGTTTGCTAGTTTCTTTCCAAGCCTTCTGGGTTCCTCCTCGGGGGAGTTTTATCCAGGCCTTTTGGATTCCTCCTCATGGGAGTCTTATCCAATTTTGTTCCCTTGGATTCCTCCTTTAGGGAGTCTTATCCAAGTTCTCCTGGATTCCTCCTCGGGGGAGTCTTATCCAAGTTTCTCGGATTCCTCCTCTGGGGAGTCTTATCCAATTTTTGCTCCCTTGGATTCCTCCTCTAGGGAGTCTTATCCAAGTTCTTCTGGATTCCTCCTCGGGGGAGTCTTATCCAGGCCTTTTGGATTCCTCCTCGTGGGAGTCTTATCCAAGGTTTTTGGATTCCTCCTCTAGGGAGTCTTATCTGGGTCTTTGGATTCCTCCTCTAGGGAGTGTTATCCAAGTTCTTTTGGATTCCTCCTCGGGGGAGTCTTATCCAGGTCTTTGGATTCCTCCTCGTGGGAGTCTTATCCAAGTTTTTTGGATTCCTCCTTTGGGGAGTCTTATCCGGTCCTTTTGGATTCCTCCTCTAGGGAGTCTTATCCAGTGTCTTTGCTTTTCCTTGGATTCCTCCTCTAGGGAGTCTTATCCAAGTCCTAGCCTTATACTCATTTTGTCAAGTCTTGTGCTCCAAAAAAAAGGGATGTTTTATTAGTTGTTTTGAAAGACTTACATCTATATTCCATCTTGTTCTAGTCAAGAATCATTGAGTTTTGTTGATCCTGACTTTTATCCTTGAAAGTCTTAATTGACTCTTCTCTTTCCCATGTAGCATCATCTTCCAGAAGTTCCTTCCATTTAATTAAGAATTCGGTGATGATTTTATTCCTTAATTTCCTTTCCCGAGTATCCAAGATGACGTCCGGCTCTAAAGTGAGTTGTCCCTCTTCATCTAGGGGGGGTAACTCTGTGCACGGTTGAACCTGTTGCCCAAGGACCCTTTTTAGTCTAGATACATGGAAGACATTGTGAATTTTGCTATGTCCTAGAAGCTCCAACTCATAGGCGACTTCTCCTACTCTTCTTGTAACCTTGTATGGCCCATAGAATCTGGGCTTTAGTTTTTCAGCTCCATTCTTTTTTATTGATGTCTGTTTGTATGGCTGTAGTCGTAAGAAGACTAGGTCCCCAACTTCGAAAGTCCTTTCTATCCAGTGACGATCAGCATAGATTTTTTGTTGGTTTTGTGCTTGCTGCAAATTCTCCCTAAGGGTCTTCATGAGATCAATGTTCCTTTGTATGAAATCCTGTGCACTTTGCACTTTGCTATCCTGGGTGACTAAGTGTCCAAATGAAGGAGCTTCATAACCATAAAGGGCCTTAAAAGGACTCATTCCAATTGACATATGATGGGTGGTATTATAACAATACTCACCCAAGTGAAGCCATTTGATCCATGCTGCTTGTTGACCTGTCACATAATTTCTCAGGTAACCCTCTAACCATTTGTTAACAATTTCTGTTCGCCCATCTGTCTGTGGGTGGTAGCTTGTGCTGGGAGTTAGATTGGTGCCTGCTAGCCTGAAAATTTCTTGCCAGAATTGGCTAAGAAATTTACTATCCCGATCATTGACGATTACTTTGGGTATTCCATGAAGGCGAAAGACTTCCTTAAAGAATAATTCTGCCACTTGAGACACTTTGTAATCTGATGAAATAACAAAGAAATGAGCATACTTAGAGAGTCTGTCTACCACCACAAAAATGCTATCCTTCCCATGTACCTTGGGTAATCCGGTTATGAAGTCCATTGATATGCTTTCCCATTTTTGATTGGGAATGGGTAGAGGTTGTAACAGACCTGCTGGATGTCTTTGTTCTGTTTTATTTTGTTGACAAATTATGCACTCCTGTACGTGTTTGAGCACATCTCTTTTCAACGCCTTCCAAGAATACATCTCTCTAATTTGCTTGTATGTTTTGTAATATCCTTGGTGACCTGCCAAAGGACTATCATGAAACTCCTTAATAATCTTGCCCTTGATCTTTGATTGTGGGGTAAGAAAAATTCTTCCCTTATACAATATAAGATCATCCCAAATCCTATGCTCCTCGTTGGGCATCTTTCCCTCCAAGATTTCCGAGGCTTGTGTATCTTTGGCATATTCTGCGACAATATCATTCCTCCAATCTTTAGAAATGCTAGTGATGGTATTGAGGTGGGGCCGCTGGGATAAAGCATCTGCCACTTCGTTACTAGTTCCTTCATGTATTCTATGTCGAAGTCATAAGCTTGCACTCGACTCACCCATTTTTGCTGACGGTCGTTGAGGTCATTTTGATGCATGAAGAATCTCAGACTATTGTGGTCTATTTGGATGATAAGTTTCCCATAGACTAAGTATTGCCTGAACTTGGCTAAGGCATGCATAATAGCCAACATTTCCTTGTCGTATATGGAATAGTGCTTCTCAACCTTTGTTAGCTTTCGAATTTCAAAGGCTATTGGATGTTTCCTTTGCATGAGAACTGTGCCAATTCCTTCTCCCTAGGCATCACAATGTAATTCAAATGGTAGAGTGAAATCTGGAATGGCAAGGATAGGGCAGGAGCTCATGGCCTCCTTGAACCTTTCAAAAGCTTGCTATGCTTGATCATTCCACATAAAGGCTCCCTTCTTTGTCAAATAGGTGAGTGGAGCTGCTAATTTGGAGAATCCTTTAACAAAACGCCTATAGTAACTACATAATCCAACAAAACCTCTTAGTTGAGTTAATGACCTTGGCTTGGGTCACTGTTTGATAGCCTTAACTTTTTCTTCATCTACGCTGACACCTTCTGCATTGATCTTGTGACCCAAGTAAAGGATCTCTTCCATTCCAAACTCCATTTTGACATTTTTGCATAAAGTGACTCTGACTCCAGGATGCTTAAGACTTCCTCAATGTGGCGAAGGTGCTCTTTCCATGTCTTACTATAAATTAAAATATCATCAAAGAAGATCAACATGAACTTTCTTAACTGCTGGCGGAAAATGTGATTCATGCATGATTGGAAGGTAGCTGGTGCATTAGTGAGTCTGAAAGGCAAGACTAGGAACTCAAAATGCCCATAGTGGCATTTGAAGGCTGTTTTAGGTACATCTTCCTTCATCCTGATCTGGTGATACCCTGAACGTAAATCAATTTTGGAGAAGTATCTTGCTCCATGTGACTCATCCAAAAGCTCATCAATTCTTGGAATGGGTTACCGATTTTTGATAGTCTTTTGATTTAGAGCCCTGTAGTCTATACACATTTGCATAGTACCATCTTTCTTTTTAACTAAAACCATAGAAGATGCAAAGGGGCTATTGCTTGGCTGAATATGCCCCATCTCCAACAATTCTTGAATTGTCTTCTCAATCTCTTCTTTGAATTTACGTGGGTGCCTATAAGGAGTGGTGATTACCGGTTTAGCTGTAAATTTTAATGAACAGATTATATGCACAGAAATAAATTCAAATCAGACACAATAACACAGCAGATACCCTGGGAAAACCCTCCTCTTGAGGGAGAAAAACCCAGCAACAAAGATCTTCTCTTATATATAAATAATGGCAAGAAAATCTCTTTACAATGGGGCCAATCACAAGGCCAATATTCAGCACCTACACCAGATACAATAACAGATGATGATCTGCACTTCCTTGAATTACTAAATCAGCCCTTGAAGAAATTCGCAAATCTGCTCTTGATGAATTCGCACTTTATAATGAAGGAAATGAATTGAACTTACTTGATGTTTGAAAGAATAGAAATGACCTTGTATATATATTCAATGAGAGAGAGGTCGCACCTCTTCATGCACAAGGTCGGCCAAGGAGAGAAATATAATTACAAATAAAATATATTAATTACAAAGAAAGTCGGCCCTTATAGAAAATTATATTGTTGCCAAGAGAAGTGCCAATTCACATTTCATAACACATATAAATAAATAGCCGATAGGCTATATTGATTTATGTCTTCACTCGTGGCTGGAAGGATGAACCCGAAGCTGCTATATCATTAACATTAGCTTCTTCTTCCAATTCTATAGAGTGCTCGAATCCTCTTTTGGGGGGTAGACCAGGTGGAATATATCCAAAAATCTTCTCGTGTCTCCCTAAGATAGGCTGGATGTCAATGTGAACGGCTTGCTCCTTAGAAGATGCTTTGTCCAACACCATACATTGGGCTATCCATTCCCCTTGGCCGTGCCTTACAATTTTCTCTATCCTGTTACATGATACTAATTTGGGGGATCCGTTTGGTAACCCTTTGAGAGTAACTTCACGCCCATTATGTTGGAAACATATTTCTAGGTTCAGATTGTCCATAGTAAACCTTCCTAGAGAATTGATCCAAGGCATTCCTAGAATCACATCATTGTGTAAATCCACCACATAAAAATATCCCTTTATAGTGTGGCCATCCAAGGTGACTTCCAATTGTGTGATGACCTTTGAGCATTGATCCGTGGCTCCATTGGCGAGAGCTACCTCGAACCCTTGAAAATCTTGTGTTTCTAATCTTGTTTTGGCTACTAAACTTTGGCTGATGAAATTGTGGGAGGCTCTACTATCTACCAAGGCAATAATTTTTTGTCCTTTGAGTGTCCCTTTGATTCGAAAGGGTCTATGCTCGCTTGCTTGTGATATAACAGCCAGGGTTCCTTGCTCTTCTGGTTCCCATTTTGATTTTTTGGAGGGTGCTCTTCTTGAATCTTCTTCCCAAGTCTCTTCTATCTTATGTATTTGACCTCTTTTGCACCTATGGCCTTGTTCCCAGTGTTCTTTGCATTTGAAACAAAGGCCTTGGTCCATTAGCTCCCTTCTTTGCCTGCTTGCCTCTCTATCAAGGCATCGGTGTCCTTTGTCCCAATCTATCATCTCTCCTTGCGTGGTCTTGTTTAGGTGGAGATTTGTATGCAGATTGCCTTATCTTTTCTTTTGGAGAACTGGATTCTGCCTTGATGGCCCTTCGAATTGCTTCTCCCATGGTTTGGGGTTCCAAGGGATTTACTATATTTTTAATTGACTCCTTGAGACCCTCAGTGGATAGGTAAGTAAGTCTTCTTTGTAATAAATCAGGAACCATGACTGCTATTCTTTGAAATTCATTGGCGTATTCTTCCACTTTTCCTTGTTGCCTTAGTTGAGTGAGTTCTTTGAAATACCACTCAGGGTGTCTTTGGTCAAATTTGTTGATGAGTTTTTTGAGTAAACTCATTGTATGTGTTTACATTTTGGTGACCTTGTGTGATGAGTCCGTGGTGCCACCAATCGTGGGCTATCTCTGTTAGATGTAGAACAGCGAATTTGATTGCATTTTCTTCGGTCATAGGGCTGAGAGAGAGAGATAGGTATCCAACTTTTGAACCCAAGATTGGGCAGTGATCTTTCCGGAACCGTCAAATGAAGGCAGAGTCATCTTATTGACCTGAGATTTGAGGTCTTTGTTGATATGCTTCTTCCCCTTGCTTGCCTTGGTTTGAGTCTTGACTTCGTAATATTCTTTGAAGGGTACAAGCTTTTGAACAACGGGGTCTAATGCTGCGTACATGAGTGCGATATCTTCTGCACTATGCGAGTTTTGTTCCTCTCCTTCTCTTGGGGCATCTTGGTTTGGAAGGCAAGGAGGCATGGTGGGTCTTCATGAAGAACTTTGAGTTGAATGCTCGTTCTCGGAATGATTGGATTGCACCTCCTTCCTTGGATTGGCTCTTTCTTGTGTATGATGACTGTTTAGGCTTTGAAGAGTCTGAAGAATGAGTTGATTGGTCTTCTAGAATTTTTCGTTGGTTTGTTCCATGAAGCTCTTCAATTCTTGGGCCAGCTGATCTGCCTTGGTTCCATTCCGGTGATAAGTCTGCATTTTTCTTGTGTCCTCCTCACAGGATGGCAGGATTGAGGCTCTGATACCATTGTGATAGATCTCAAATATGAAGTCTTGTTCATGTCTCAGACTGTTAGAAGAATCCTACTCAGATGGAGAAAATCTAAGAACTAATCAATTCCAAAAATATGAGTATGTTTATTATGTTTATTCTTGGCTAAAATAACTGATGTAAGGGCCCGATTTGGATAAGGCTGCAGATATCAGTACAGTTGTAATATAGGGGATCATATACTGACAAAGATGAATTGCTCAATTTATGTGATAATCGTTCTGATGTTATATGACCGGTGCTAGAGATCAACCTGGTTTATGAAAAGAGAATTGGACTCAATATAGACGACCAGTATAATGTCTGTATATGTTAGAGTCTCTATTCACGTTTCTTTTCTCTGTCGGCTGGAAGGACGATCTTTGGACTTCAATCTTTCATAGCTTGCATAGTGCGAAACTTCTTCTGTGCCCGGGAGTAGCCTCGTAATCTCCAGAAGACAACCGTTTATGATTCTTTGGTGTAGACACTACTTTCTCAGATTCGCGGAATTGTATTTCCGTGTCCTGCTGCCGCAGTACCTTAATCTCCTCGAATGTATGTCTGGATCTAATCGTGTTACAATATGAATGAAATCGTGGCAGCACTTTTCTCTGTTTTTTCTGTATATCTCTCCATGTTTCTTCAAGTTCTTACTTATGCATTTTTCGTAGTCGTGTCTCTTCCCGAGATCAAACGCATCTTCTTGAAACGGTGTATCCTGTTGGCAAATGATTTATTAAGATGCCGATTAGCTTTTACTTATTGATATACTAATTTTAATATAGTTATATAAATTATAATGATATTACAAATTAACTTTATTATATGGATTTAATATAATGCTTTTGTATATTGACTTTATTACATAATAATATTTATGTATCATCATATTCATATAGTGAAGAGAAAAATCCCATTATTAGGAAATAATAATTTTTAATTTAATTTTTTCATCTTATACTTATCTGTTCGTGATGGGGACATCACATCCGCCTTGGCGGCAATCAACCATCCTTGTCCCAACAATGTGTTGTACGCCTTCTTCTACAGCGGAATGATGATGAAGTTCAATAGGAACTGTTGTGTGCTGATTAGGACTTTCTGAACCATTAAGGTATTGAGAGGTTTGATGCCATGCTGGTCTGCACCTACCAGGTGGAATGTCGGGGGCCAAAGGGTTGACCTTCCCAAGCACTTCCATGTCTCCTCTGGCAGTATGTTCACCCCAGAGTCTTCGTCGACGATGGTGTTGGAGAGTTTCCTCCCCATGATTTCCATTTGTACGACGGCAGGCTTCCTCCTGACATTTACTGCGAGTAGCATCGGGTCCGTGGCGTCTCCTGCTACTTGTGTCATACTCTTAGTTGGACCCTTCTGAGGTTGTCTTCAATGATGTTTGCGAGTGCTACTCTTAGTTGGGGCATCATTTGCAGAAGGTTTGTTACCTTAATTGGTATGGTTGTGTGAAGCACCTGTCGTACGATGTTTTTCTTGGACTCCGATTGCAACGACTTACTAGGCGCCTTGGAGGTTCTTCGTTCCTTTACCATTGCCTCTTCCACTTCTCCCTTGGCCTCTTGGAGTCTCTCTTTCTCCGAACGAGGGTCTGGATAATCGACCTTCTTTGTCTATGCCCTTGTAATCGCTAGGACCTCCTTGTCAACTACCTCTAGCATGTTGATTCCTTTTTGCTTCGGGCAGTTGATGTCTTCGTGATTGCCAGGACCACACCATTTACACAACCCTCCCCCCGTACCTTGACCGCTTGGGCAATCCTTGGCAAAGTGACCCCATTCGTTGCACTTCCAACACTGTATCATGGGTTTGCCTTTGTTGTCGTATTGGATTTTGCTTCTTGGCGTACTGTTATTACTTCTCTGATTATTGCGGTAGCCACCAGGGGATGCATTATTGTTTTGAGGTTTCGGTGGTGTGGTTGGACGGGTTGACTGTTCCCCTTGTGCGAAAAACACTTATGAACTCTATGTTTTTAGGTTGTATGAGCACTCCTTGATAGAGTGTCCCATAACTTGGTAGATGTCACAAAACATTTTCTTCGGACAGTTCGCCTTTGTGTGACCTTCTGTTTTGCATTTGGTATACTATAGTTCATTCACCTCCTTTGACCCTTCTTTGTCGGCTTTCAATTCCTTCATCATTCTTATCATATCTCGACGGAGAGCTTGTACGGTTTTTGACTCGTCTTCACTCTCCCTCGTACATTCGTCGTCATCTTTCCTTTTCCCTCGTGATGATGTCTTGTTTTCATTCTCGATCCATCGCACAATTATATGCTTCCATGTACGAGGATGGAGGTACCACCTTCATTTTCTTTCAGAGCGAGGGAAGTAGTCCTTCAATGAACCACCTCTTCTTAGACCGTCCACTGGCTGTGTCTCCAGTTTCCCCAGCAACTCCTTGAGTCTACAATTGTAGGCTCATACGTTTTCATTCTTCCCCTGCTTTGTGTTGTAGATTTCCACCACAATTTCATTGTCGTCTCTCAAGAGTTTAAACTCTTGCTCGAACACCCTCTTCAACATTCACCGTGATACTTTGTGGGTTCCATCCAACTCGCTGAACCAATCAATTGCTACGCCCCTCAGCGTCACTGGGAATGCCCTCAGCCAATAATCCACATCGTCTTGACCGTTGGCTATCCAAATGGTCTCGCACGTCTTGCAATGCCTATTGGATCTTCTGACCTGTCCCCTGTGAACTTCGGTAGCTTCTGCCTCTCGACTGGTGGAGTCACCATCCTTCCCTGGTGCCCTCGTGTATTAGACCTGACTGGACTGGTTCTCCTACAACGTTTTGGTGCATCACTTGCACTCTCGGCCAGGTACGAGTCTTTCCCATGTAGCGTCCTCGACACCTTGAGTCTCTTGGGGTTCATTCTGGTACTCCCTCTGCCCTGGGGTCTTGGGTTCAGATCTTCCAGTTCTCAGCCCTTCGTCATTGTCGGATATGGACAACTCCGAATGCGTTGGATACTACTATCGAGCTCTTCACTTAATTCATTTTCATTGTCATAAATTATGTATCTTTCTCTGTACAGTGTACTAAAGGGTCCTTCGTCCCTTTCCTCGACTAGACTTTGGTGTGCTCTTGTAATGGATTTATTTATTTCAGTTATATCTTCATGGATTTCTTTGTCAAGTTCCTTTAGCCTTTGTCGTCTATTTTCTTGCTCCTGTAGCCTGAGTGATCATTGAACCTTCTCTTCCTGTGTTTCGTGCCCGATTGGTACTCGGTTCTTATCTTTATTAGGATGTACAAGCATTAAAGGTTGGTCAGGCAATCATTGGTTGTCGGGAGTATGTCTCCGGCTTGTATCCCGTTCTTCCTCTTCCTTCTTGGTTCTCTCCATGTACCGCTGCAGTATCTGTTGCCTTCGACGTTCCTGGTTGCTCTCTGCCCGAAGATCCTGCAAGATGATGAAATGGAGGGTCAGCAACCTTGGCAAATGATTGAGGAGATGGTTGACCTTGTTGTTCACTTGCAGTCTGTCCTATATGACTGCTTGAGGGATCTCTCGCCTGAGAGCTTCCCTCCGTACGTGATCCCTTCATGATATGTCCCACAGGTTCACTAAATCTTGTGTCAAATTGTCTTCTCGTTCTTTGTTTGTTTGCACAGGCTCTTCCGCCGGTCGACCCATTATGGCGCCATCTAACTGTTGGGTGATTTCCCTAAGTACGCTTAGGCAATGGCACCAAATGTTTACTCACAGAATGAATTCCAACATACACAAGGAGTAAACGAGAATAACTTACATAACATAACACCGTACCCAAATATAATGCATAAAATCATCACACTTGTCTTTATTGATCAAACATATGCCAATACAATCATATCTTGAACAATCATAGCAACAGTACCAAATGATTACAAGACTCCGAATACATATAGTGCATCGACGGTGGTTGAAATACCAACCGTTGTGTCCCTTCATAACATTAATTATTCCATCAGGAACTAATTCCTGAACCCACTAACTAACATGACACATGACAAGACAATTACATGAAATATTAAACTAAGTCTTATTTATTACTCACGACCGGCTACATGTTGAACACATTGAAATACTGGGGGCCGGGGGAGGGGGGAGGTGAATCAATATTCTATCAAATTTCAGACTTTTTAGACCAAACAAATACTCCAACTCTACTGCATAAACATGAACATGAAAGATGAAGTCAATGCACAACACAACACAACACGAGATATACATGGAAAACCCCACAGGGGAAAACCGCGATGAGAAAAGTTGCTAGGAGCTATTGTCCTAATCCAGCCTCACAAGATGAGCAACATTTACAACTTTGTTTTAGGGCTACAACGCAAAGAAGCTACAACTCCTTGATTGCAGTTTTAAGGTCACTCCCAAGGATGCTACAACCCCCTGATTACAGTTTTAGGGTTACACTCAAGGAAGCTACAACTCCTTGATCTGAGCACACTGAGGGATGATTACAGAATGATAGTCCTTCCACTGTTTGAAACTGACAATTAAGCTCACTCTTTTTGATGATTGCAATTATGCTTTGTCACTTCTTCAAATGTCTTCTCAACTACCTGCTAGCTCATTGCTTTCAGCAATCAAGAAGTTATTGCCTTTGGCTCACTGCCTCCAACAAATAGTTAAGCACACTTCGTCACTTGCCTTTTCTCACAGAGATATGATCAAGATGAAATCGGATAGGATCTGCCACAACTGCTCTGTCTCTTTCAGTCACTCACTTAATTATCATCATGAATCCACACCCATCCTTGATCAACTAGGTTTACAATTTATACATGATATTACATTGATTACATCTCATGTTGACCTATAACAACAAAAGTATTACATCTCCAAGTCGGCCAAGAATAAAGCAATCAACATGAAACGTGTAAAGGGCAAGACCCAAAAGACTACACACAACACTAGGAAGAGGAACATGCCTTGCAGATTCCAATACACTCTTAACCTCGTCATAAAACAATCTTCACACCTTCAATCTTCTATGAACATCATCCACACACTTTGCAAATACGAATTAGGTCAGCCATAAACAAGAAAATGTAGCTTGCACATGTCGGCCTTCACATCTAATGGTGGTACACAAGAATGATAAGTCATTATTTGCATCTCTTTTAGATGAGTCAGCATGAACCATACAACACCTTGAAACACTCCATAAGCTCCGCTCACACTTGAACTTGTGGCGCACATCATCAACATGCCTTAGTTGGCCTCAGTAGAAGCATATCTTCACAAAATGACTTGAAACATTTGTGCGGTACTCGAAACAAGAAAGATCTTCATGTGCTTCAAACCTTAGACACTATGAGACACGTGGAATGTCCACACAAACTCATACAACTGAAATTCACAACCTTTTGCTGGCACAAGTAGTCAGACATTAAAACCAGTCACTAGACAACACAGTCCTACACACTGTCACTTATAACTTTCTCTGCGGAAGGATTATTGATATGAAACTTTGGATATAACACCTTCACATCTCAAAGAACCTAACTTTTGTACCGCAAGACCATATCTTCAGCTACGGAGATATGCAAAGCCAACCTTTACACTCCTGAGAACATCCTCACAGAATCAACACAATCTTCAATCTGTCACTTTTAAAAACACCTTTCGGGTAACCAAATGATTTGAAACTTGGATCACACATGCCTTAACACAACATAAGGCTATCCTCCAAACCACAGGAGCAAAACATCATTAACGGGAGCATTTCTCAGAGACTCTGGCAACCAAACAACCAGACTGCAACATACTCCATAGGACTTTTGACATCAATGACAACCAAACTGCAACAATTCAGCTTAAGTGCAAACATTTTTTAATACCATGTAAGGTTTCAGGTAATTGAATACAATCAACACCTAGAAACAATGGACTTGAAGCTATTCACAAATAAGCTAGTTGCTCAAAGAACTAACATGGACTTAATTTACCATGAACAAAACTCAGCTATTCCATTCATAAAGTGTGTACAATAATGCAATGAAGTTGCATATATAGAAAATACAAGGGGGAGATGAGGATGACAGTTCACTCTTGAAGAACCATAACTCTCAAGGAATGAAGTGATGCCTTATTGGCTCCAAAAAGAAGTGCAACTCCTTAGAAATGAGGTGACACCTCACTCTGTGAAAGGAAGTATAACATAACCTAAGCTTTACCTAAGGTGTGATAAATGCTTAAGTATGTATAATAAATGCATTACCACACCAACAAAGCAGGTGGGTTTTGTGCATAGCTTTTCTTACCTTGTTATCCCCTCACAATATAACACTTAGCTTCACTTGATTCTAAATGCAAGGTTCAACTCATTAACAGTTTACAGAGCTTGTAACACTGAACTGGCAGGCACAAAACTCCAAGAACCGAATCAAAAGAAGAAGAAAAAAATAGAAATTAACAATGTAAACTAAACAAACTAAGTTAAGAATGCTGCATGCAAACTAAAGGGAGACTTTGGAGAGCCTCTCATGGAGGATGACTCTTCATTTTCCTGGAATTGGAATTAGAGCTCCAAGCTACTCTCTATAATGTTTACTTTGAGAAAGAGTCCACTTTGCTAATATTTTCAATTCTGAAGTAAGGAGGTAATGCTTTACCTGCCTTTTTGTAACTTATAACGAATTGCATATAGTAGTGATATATGTAACTTGCTTAGTAAACTAATTTTCCATTTTCAGTAGGTGAACATTGTAACCTCTGGCTGATTTCATATGCTTCACGAGCTCATTAATTGAAGTGAAGTGTATCCAAAGGATGAAAACAAGAATGGTTCTTAAGGACTGCTCTATTTATTATGTATTATCATGCTCACGAATTGAGAAACATGTTGATTGTGTATTTTGCCGAGTTGGTAGTGTTGTGCAATCTCCCTCTTTATTTCTATGACTATATAGCTGTAGTAAATTTGTACTGAAACTGAAAAACATTTTTGTGCATATGTGAACTCTTGTATGTCTTGTAATTTTCTAACAAGGCCATTATATCTTTATTGCAAGTGTCAGCTCTGGATGGATTTTTCTTGTAAGTTTCTAAGAAAGGTATTACCATGGCAAGTCACACCTCCTATGCAGATAGGGTTTTATGCTTAACATAGGGTCTGAAAAATTCATTGTGTTGGTTTCGAGAATTCTAATTGGAGTGTAATCTGACAAGTTTTATGACAATAGTTTAGATGTTTGAGTTCCATTCCAACTAAAGGTCCATGATCATTCCTCTTGGATTAATCATCAAAGAAATTGGTCCTGGATAATATTATTTTAGAACAGATAGATTAAATTTTTATTTCCTGTCTAAATTTAGAATTGTTGGTTGCATATCAACAAGATATAGTTTCAACTATTGGTGGTGATACTTAGTTGATGATAATCTCAAATAAGGATTCCAATTAATCATTGCCCATCATTGTCTTCTGATCTTGATCAGGAAAGTGCTTATTGGTCACTTCAAACTTACTCTGAGAAGCAAGAGACTACAGGCTCTACTAGCAGCAACCCTCATCAACATGGAATGAGCACAAGGGATAGCACCAAAAGTTCGGATAACCACTCACATATCAATAATGATGAAGAAATAGCACGCGTCTTACAAGAGACAGAGGATCATGAAGAGTGTAAGCCTGTTTGCCAATGTTCATTAATTTCTTCTAATATGATTGCCAATTTTTTTTGCTTCAAATTTTGAATGTTTTCCCTTTCCATAGAGTTGTCTAGTTTTAGGTCAGCAGGTTTTATTTTTTTTGGGTTGGTATGTTGTGTAACTAATTGAAACATTCATTATTTTTGTTCACTTTATTCTGTCAATATTGTATTGTGCCTATATATGCAGAAGAGGGAGACAATCAAAGTTGTCCAGAGTACCTTGGTAATAGATATTGTGTCAAAATTTGTCTTACACATTAAATCACAACTAAAAGGTCCTTAAGCAGAAACATTTAGAACTCTTAACTGGACAAGTGAAAAGTAAAATTTTGTATAAATGTGAACAGTACTTGAAGCCGAGCTCATTGTTGTACCCAAACCAAATTTTTTTGCTTCATCAAGGCATTTTGCGTAAAAGAGTCTAAATCTTGCTAAAATGATGTAAAATACAGTTTTGGGCAATATCAAGCATGGAGTTTTTGTCAATATTTTGTCAGTGAAAGTCAGTTTTATTGATCATAACCTGAATCAGAGACTCAGAATGGAGCATTTCACGGTGGAGGAGTGTTCCACGACAACAACTATGCTTTTGCATGATCATTTCAGTGGTCAAGACGGAGTTTTTAATTGTTAATTTTTTAAGATTTCTCAGGGAAAAGCAAAAAAGCACACCTGTAGCCTAGGGGCGCCCTTCTTTTTGAAGGTCAAGATTTTGTTGAAAGTACTCATAAATATAGTCAACTCTTCAGAATTGGTCTGGCTATCCAATGAGCTATCCAGCGAAGCTTTCCGAGACCCATAACTCCAGCAACTGGCGACAGAAGTTGAAATTTCCAAAGTTTCACATTGTAGAAACTTGTCCTTTTTCAGCAAAAGCGCGCCTGTAGCTTGAGGGCGCCCTTCTTAAAGGGGGGGTGGATCTTGGTATTTCTGGTGGCTGATGCAGTCAATCTCTTCATGACTAGACTGCTTATCTGACGAGCTATCAAACATAGTTATCTGAGTCTTAGAGCTCTAGCAGCCAACGTCTGAAGATGAGCTTATAATGGAGATTTCACATCTTTGAGCTTCTTCGTTGCGTTTCCAGTGCAACTATAGCTCAGGGGCACTTGTCAAAATGACCCTTAATATGGTCCAGTTTGCTGACGAGGTCTTCCTGACATCAATACTACTCCAGTCTAGCTTCGCGATGCACCAAGTTGCCTGTTAATCCGACGTTCTAGGTGATCGTGGCAGAGGTTCTACCAAGCACGTAATTTCACGGGCGGACTGGCATAAAATTTTCATTGTATTTCTACAGTCCAGAGGTGCCTAGCCTTTAGGCCTGTAAGATGAGGTCATTCGCGTTCGAAGTCTTCACGAGACTTGAGCGTAATTACTTTATCTATTCAACAAGCCCAGCCATCAGCTTCCGGGATTTGGCAGATGCTCGTACGTGCGAGGTCTTTGGTGAAATGCTGAAAAGTGAAGACATCCGGAAAATGGCCAAGTATGGAGCGTATATTTTAAATAAAATACGCACTTGCATTTTTGAGGTCTTAGAAGCAGTTTTCTTGCTTCGTCACCTCTAGAGATGTCTCTTGTAAGTCCTTCTGGCTATGCTTTGAGATAGACAGTGCTCGAATCGGGTTATCCCAGCTCCAAATATCAGAGGTCGAAGTAGGGCATCTAGTTGAGAGTTGTACTTTTGTCAAAATGGTGTGATTACAGCCCCTTAGCCAGAGGCGCTTTACTTTTGAGGCCAGCAATGCACTTTTGAATCACGTGCGTGCAGTCGTTGGATGCAGAATGTCTCTCCAAGCATCACGGTGAGTTTGGTTTCTGTCGGCGTGAGGTTCCACCGTTAAAATCGTTAGCGATGCGTTTAGGCGTCGAGATGGCGGTTGGAGAAATGGATTAGAGTCACGGTACGTAAGTAAGATTTAATCAAAGAGCCCTAATTTTTTCAGGTGTTAAATGATGGATTTTTCGCATTATTGACTCCTGACATTTCTTCCCTTGCTTTCACCGAGCTTAAGTGACAAATACACCATTTCGGTCGATACCGGTCCGGGAAATCGGTGTCAAAAAGGTAGCCCGTTCGTAACTTTGTCGTCAGCTATAAAATAGGAAGTTAATAAAAAGTGCAATATCTTGAGCAAATGGACGCCTATGAGCTCAGATGATGACTTTTCGAAATCAGTGAAGTCTAACGGTGAATCCTAAAGCTTCGTTTGAATTGTCAACTGAAGTTGGATAATTTTTAATATTTATTTTGCATTAAATGGCGAATTTCTATATTTGGCGCCTTTTGCAAATTGCATAATGAATATTTTATTTTTCAAACTTCAAGTCAGTGGCAGTGAAACAGAGAGGGGTCCAATTAGAAGGCGTCTATTTCAGTCAGGGTTTTTAATCTTGCAGTTCACAAGTTGGTGCGAATTTCTTCTTATTTAAACATGGCGCCTTCATTTATTTCATTCACAAAGCTAAAGGGAAATTTGTATTTCTTAAGAGAAAATTCATATCTTCAAAGGAAAGGCGTATTTTTCAAGAGATTCAATCTTCAAGAGAAATTCGTATTTTTCAAAGAGATTCATATTTTCAAACAAAATCGAATTTTATCAAGAACAAAGGCGTATCTTCAAGAGAAAAGGCATATTTTTCCAGAACAAAGGCGATTTTCAAAAGCAAAGGCAGATTTCTTATCTATTTCCAAAGGCGATTTTATTAAACTCATTCTTTTTGCAGATTTCAGTTCACTTTTATCAGCAATTTGAAGAATTCAAGGGCGATTTTCACTGAAGAAGAGCATACAAAAAACGTCTTTTTCCTCCTTGGTTCTCAGATTTCTCTCAAATTCTAATTTGCATGTTCCTGAAATTGGTGAATTTGACAAGTCTCAACATCTGGATCATTTCTATATAATTTCCTCGAGTTAAAATCGTGCGTTTGATTTTTTTAGGAATTTTTAACTTCAAAACATTCATTCTCGAGTTTCTAATTTTCTCAACTGAAAACTCTTTGCATGGTCGAGTAGAAGTTAAATTTTCGCATTTTTGACGTTCTGGGTTGTCTTAGAATCTTTTTCTGGACAAAACCCATATCTTAGATTTTTCGCCGAAAATAACTCTTCGAAAGGCTATTTTTAACTCTCACAGTTATTTTATTTTAAATTCGGTTTTAACATAGTCGGGTTCACAAATAATCAGCGAGTTTTTTCTAATGCGCATCAGCAATAATACGTGGACTAAGACAACCTTACTCATGACTTCCTCAAGACAAATGAGACATCTTCAAGGTGTCATAGAAGCGCCTCTAGATCCTAAGACCGAAATACTATTCGCACATTGAGCAGTCCTGCTATTGGAGGTCATTCCATACCTATCTCCGCTTCATTGTGTTGAGTCTGATACTTGTATTACATTACAACTCTACTACCGTGAGATAGTGTCGCAGATGGACGCAGAAGTTACCTGCGGCCCCTGCCTGGATTATCGAAAAGGAGTTTCTGATACCAACATCCCAACAGCCTTGTTATTTCAAGGGAGCAAGGAACAGCATTCAACGTTGATGTGGACAAGTGCCGTACCAAATGGCGTAGTGATGGTTAAAAACAAGCCAAGAACAGATTACCAAACAATGTGGGTCGTGGTGGAATAATAGTGATGAGAATGTACGATTCTTAATCATTAATTTCCTGAATCGTATTCGTGTCAAGCACATGCTGCATCGTTTTCTTAGCCTTGATGTATTACATTATTACCCATCATATCCGGGCG
Organism: Sequoia sempervirens; assembly: GCA_007258455.2. Classification (NCBI taxonomy): domain Eukaryota; kingdom Viridiplantae; phylum Streptophyta; class Pinopsida; order Cupressales; family Cupressaceae; genus Sequoia; species Sequoia sempervirens. The sequence continues at coordinate 17,447 of VDFB02263130.1, read as the reverse complement.
TGAGCATTATGGACCGCATCCTCATCGATATCCATACGTGCGATCACCTATTGGTCGTCACGAGCTCTATACAGGTTCAGACTGCAGTAATTTGATCGCTTTTCAGGGTCAATTCCGAGGACTCAACACCGTGGGCATTCTCAGTGTTCAGAAAGTCTATTAGTATTATGATTAGCTTGAGTTCACTAGAGTTGAACGTCATCTCAAGCGTGTTCACGAGGCTTTTCTGACTTATACAATGAGAAATTTGGATTGGAAGTTGCACGTTCGTATCTCAGCAGTTGCTAGGGCAGCCGGCGGATGGGCGGGCAGATTGGTTTTATTTAGTTCCCGGTTGATACACCTACATCCGAAAGTATAATGGATTTGCTGTGAAATCCAAATTTATGTTTCCCACGTTATCCTTCTATAAGACAATCTTATGGAGTTCCCCAGATAGGTGTACGGATGTTCATCATTTCCACGCCTGTGCATAGACCATCTCAATTTTCCTCTGCAGTTTGGAATGTATTGGTGCAAATCGGCAATTGATGCCAAAGTTGTAGGGCAAGATCTCGAGAAATATCATCTCAAGTATCTTGTTGAGGCACGTGCTTATGATCTTTCAGGTCATTACATAACTCGCCTTGCTGGACGCACATATCATGAGCCTTCTATGGAGGATTACTGGGCAAATTGCTCAGATGACTTCGAGGTTCGCAGACGTAGCTACGGCCGTTTCTCTCTCTCGCAGATTTCTGTTTTCTTATCAAAAGATGTGGGAGGTTTATCAGATGATGAGAGAGAGGTTCTTCCTCAATTTTTCAGAGAGCAGGTTGATACACAACCTTTGCCAGCAGTTGATTGGTACGCCAAAGAGTACACAACCGTGAAGGAGAGGTCAAGTAGAGTCATTCAAAACAGTATACTTTACCTTGACAGCAAGAAGACCAGGAGGGTAAGTATACCCAGAGCAGAGCCGCCAGTGGTGGATCCTTTGCTACCTTCCTCGTCAAAACCTAAATTAAGAAAGGGAGAACCTCCTAGTTGTTGCCAAGCACTGAACAATCTAGCAGGGCATGCTTGTTAATACACACACACAGAGTCTGCCAGACAAATTCTATCATGAGCTGCACTTGAGGTCATCAGAAGTCTGTCTGAGGTTCAAGTTCCTACACCGGTTCCAGAGCAGTCACCAGCCCCAATTCACATTGAATTGGATTTAGACTCTCCACCTCGCAGTGGGTCCTCTACACATTCACTTTCGTCGCAACCTCCTGTTGCTAGTACAGACTCTTCCAGTAGCATTAGTCGAGATCAATCTTGGATTGAAACTCAGCTGGGAAGGAAGAGGAGGCAGCCATCCTATGTCCTTAATCATTCCAATTTTGATGAGATTTATCAGGATGTGCCAGACAAGAGGGTCAAGAACATGGTCCACGTGGAGAGGAATACTGACATGGAGATTGTCGTCGAAACTGCTATACCTACACACGGGAAGAGCTTGGGTGAGTTGGAATCTTAGGATTTTGAGGTTATCACAGTCAACCTTGGTTGTAGCACACGCCAGACTCAGGTTGATCTCCTACAGGTTGCTACAGACAGTGCCAGGGACAGAATATTGAAGGACGGAGAAGATAAGGCAGCCCTCAAGGCTGAAATCAGACAGCTTCATCAATATATTTCTAGCCTTGTACATACATCAGATGTCATTGCCACACTCCCGCCGATGCTTGAGCCTCCAGCAGAGCAAAGTTAACTTAATCACTTAGTTGCATATGGCAAGCGTTTGGAGGAATGGGAGGAGGAGTTCATTGCTAGAGGCCGTACTATGCTCACAGAGTTATATCAGTTGCGGTATAATGCACGAGAGCTCCGTATTCGTCTCCAGGATGAGGAGCGAGATTTGGCGATTGATAGACCCCGGGGTGAGATTATGATTGCTCACCTGAGTATGGCATATGATGTAGTCACAGATGCAGAGGACAGAGAAGCTATCTACTCTTGGAAAACATAGTTGGTTTTCAAGGCAAAGATAGAAGAGACTTTGGCATCAGAGTTGGCTGAGAGTAGAGAGCATGTTACTAGTGCACTCCGGTCTGTGAGAACCTTAGTTTCACCTAATCGTGTCTTATATATATCGATTGAGGGTGGTGCCATGCTTGAGCTTGCACTCATGTTCAAATGTGAGCCCAAGCACTCATTCATACCCATTTTCAAGTAATTCTATTGTCGTGAACATTAACCTTACGCCATACGTACATTGTTCTATCTAGGCAACAAGGAGCAAAGGTCAACTCTAGTCTCCATCATACCAGGAGGAGACAAGCACCGACATAGCATTCTTCACGTAGTCTCATACCTGTGACAGGATGCAGCTTAACAACTGAGGATTGGTTGCCCGAGATCACATGTAGACTCTGGCCTCAATTTCTAATAGACATCTTACAGATAAACTTCTGATACATCTTTCTTAAGTTAACTCAATGTCTTATCTGCTTTTAAGTATCTATTCTGAGATTACTATTTACTGAGTTTCATTTAGGGCCTAACTAATGTAGTGTTCCATTAACTGAGCCACTATGATCTGCATGTTTGCACAATTGTCCATTTTAGATTAGATGTTTTGCTAACTGATGGTAGTTTTCCACTAACTCAGAGCAGTTTGTTTTATTAGGCTTAGTAATAAATCTTGCACATGCATTGTAAGATCAGCTTGGACTCAAGGTGATTTTAGGTTCCCTACACCTCGATGTCTATAAATAAGAGCTTTTGCTCATTTGTACATAACTTTGCACGAGAGAGAAATATATGCCGTACTCTACCCTGCCCCCACATTGCTCTTTTGTATCCTGGTTCAAGGCTTACTATTATGGATAGAATTGTTATGCCACATAGGGTTTCATGCAATTATAGTGGTGAATTCTTTCCTTAGATAAAATCTGTTTTGTATTCAATAAACTTGTTCAAATTGAGATGATAGTTGTGCCACCTTGCCTTCAAGTAGAGAATCTGCACTTGGTTATCGTGTGTTGTTGTGAACAATAAACTTGTTCGGATTGAGCTGATAGTTGTGCCACCTTGCCTTCAAGTTGAGAATCCGTATTCAGTTTATCGTATGATGTTGTTACCAATAAACTTGTTTAGATTGAGCTGATAGATGTGCCACCTTGCCTTCAAGCTGAGAATCTATACTCGTTTATCGTCTGATAGTCAAACCTTGCTCCGTTTCCTCATGCTCTGTTTTCTTGAGGAAATTGGATAGATTTTAAGTAATTGGCATAGTTGTAGTTAGTAGTCTGCAAAACCAGAAAATACTCAGCTGCAACGTATATAGTTTTCGAGAAAGCCTTGTACCTCTACAGCTGAAACAAAAAGATAGGATTTAGTTTAGTTTAGTTTCCTTTTCAAAGCACTTTTGTCAAGCACAACGAGGGAGCTTCCCCTCCTAATTTGAAGAGCACTCATTGCGTAGTGTGCATAGCTGTCCGTACCAACTCTTACTCCAGAGGTGCTAGTTGTTACGCCAACACTCATCGAGTAGAGTAATTAATTAATAATTCAACTTGCTTAAGCTGAAGTTTTTGACTAATCCAATGTAAAGAGTCATCATTTGATGATATCCAAGGGACTGCCTATAGCATGGCATCAAGCTATTACTTATAAGCTAAATATGATCTTCCAACAAGGTACTGAGAAAGTAAACTAATATATGTGTATGTGATGAAGTTATTTCATACTTCTGTGACATACAAACTTAATTAAGGGGCAAGACCTGCATCTGAAATAGAGCATATTTTCTCGCCTGAATTAAATGCTTTTATTTCCTTGTTGTAGGTTATCTCTTGCTATGAAGTCAAACTACAACTACCTTGGAAGAACCGTGATTTCTGCTTGACATGCTTATTGAGTATGCACGTTATCTGCATATCCCTGACCTTCCATATTGACAGATGTACTTTCATGTACCTATTAGTGAAATATTTGGTTGACATTGCAAAGAAGTACACTACAATTATTTTATCAAAAAATTCAATATAATGTATTAATTATTGCTTTTTGGAAGTCAGTGTTGCTAATTAATTTTCCTTCTTAATCACCTATAGGATCCATTTTCACTCATAGAATTCTCAATGGTTAATTGCTCAAGGGCCAAGTTTTACAACAATCATTTCTGTCTAGTAATTTTTTTGAACTGAAAATGAAGTTTGGGCTTAGATTTTGTTAGGAAAAACAAGTCAGAATGCAGTTCCTGAAGAAAACGGCTCAGACATTTTCATCAAAAAAATTGGCAGTTGAGGGGAAGTCCTTAAAAATAATTTAACCAGCTACATCACAAGTTCTACAAGTTGATTTTATGGGAAAACTAAACAGTTTTTCTTAACATGTGACTAAATCGAGACAAATTTCAAATAATGTTTTATAACCCATATTGCACTTTGTTATATTTTTATTATATGTAAAATGTTCTTAATATATAGTTTTTTCTTTCATTATTTGATTCATCTTCCGTATCTCGCGAATGTAGCAACTATGCTGTTTAGTGTTGGCATGCCATAATTAGCTTCTAATTGACATTTTTTGTATGATATCTTCCAGAATATTTTAATTTACTTTATGCTATTCTGATAATTTGTTTCATATTAAAAATATCTTCTTTAGCTACTCATTTGGTTTACACAATGCAATTTAACAGTGTAAAGTTACTATGGAAATATATCTAGTGGTGTTCTTATTTAAAGACCTGGCCCTTGCAGGCAATAGAGGACATCATGTTGAAAGTAGCAATAATCAGGTACTTAATATTACATATCTTTTTTCTCATATTTATTCATTACTTGAAGAACAACTGTCTGTGTTATGAAGAGAAAAGAGTGTCTCCTTTTGATGGTTGGGATATGGTTAAGAGTTTTTTATTTTGTGAAAAATAATGAAATTTATCAAAGTGTCGTTATTGAAAATAGCCCACCATTTGTATTACAAGGAAAACAATGTTGCCAGTAAATTTATTCCATTGATAATACAAAAGTAAATAGTATTTGGTGACCATGTTTGTAGATGTTTGCTAATACGATACAGGTATATATTTAATGCATACTCTTTGAGATTGAAGTGAGTATGATGTAAGAAAACAATGTACAAAGGTCAAAGATACCATTATTGCAATTAACAAGGTATTAAGGAGTATTATTTGATGACGTGCAATTTAGGATGGATAAAGAAAGATGATGAATGATACTATATCAATGACTTTTTGTCAAACTTTCAGTTGCAACCAAGTTTTGCATTACCAAAGCTTTTTAAGGAATAAAGCTTAGTAGCCTAATGCTACTAACCAAAGTTTTACAATGCTAAGCCCAATTTGATATAAGCTTACTAGCTTATGCAGAGAATTTTCTACCAACATAAGTTCTTGTTGTGAGTTCTTCAAGGAAAAAAAACTAGGTGCAAACACTAATGAAGATACATTTATCCTACTTAGTGCATGCTGGTTAGGAAAAGTAAGGACGTTACCTATTAATATACTTCATTTTTATTATTTTATTATATAACATTTTTTAGTAAAAACCTAAAAACTATTGGATTTCCATTATACTATGTTGCATTGCTACGGAACTTTTAATTTCAGGGTCCCCATTGCATGTTTCATTGTGTTCATTTGTCAAATTGTCACAAACTAAAATTGAGTGTCATGGTTATCCCTTTGGTGTTTGTCCTTGTTTGAAGTATGGTCGTTGTTCTTGAGGTAATGCTGATGTTTTTGTTGTAGTCACGTGTGAAAACCAAGGAAAGGAATGTGATCCATGTCTATCCTTCTTAAATTTGTAAAATGGTCAAAGTGAAGTTAAAATTCAACTGAGTATTAAACAAAATGCCAGACCTTATAGGAAGAGCATGCCAAATATGTGATTACTAGTGTTTTGAGTGGCAAGGAGGGTGTAGAAGTGCACCTAGGCCAACTTTTCCGGTGTTTAAGTGGTAGGTGTCATGAATGAATGCACTTGGAGGGATTTGAGACAAGTTTAAGTTACAATAACACAAGAAGAGAGCTCCCAGACCAATTTTGCCAAGTTAAGTGACAGTCATCTAAAAAGCACTCCTCATCAGTTATAACCACTGTTTAAGTGTCAGAAGTAGGTGAGAAGCACTCTTGTAGTGACTATAACATGTTTAAAGTGGTGAGAGAAAGCTTGGGGCTCTCTTGGCAGTGGTTTACCAAGTTAAATGGCATCAATTTTGGCTAAGTTAAGTGGCAGAGATGACTGAAAAGGGTGTCCAATAGGAGTTCACTTTTTAAGTGACAAAGATCATGGAAAAGTGTATCTCATCCATTCATGTGATGGTTTAAGTGGTTAATAGTCTCATAGAATGCTCTTTAAGTGTTAGTGCCCATTTTCAAGTTGGAAAGACAGGTGAAATGTGCTCCTACCTTGTTTTAACTCAAATTTAAGTGGCAAACACCTAGTTGAAGGGCACCTAGTATCATATGGTCATGATTAAAGTGGCGAAGGCTGATCAGGAAGGTGCTTTGCAATGTTTTTGCAGGTTGCCATCAAGTTTCAAGGGCGCCATAGCTGATTGTCAACATTTGACATCAATTTTCAACCTTCTTCCAAGGTGCTTTAAAGGGTGCAGCAGTTTTTCCAATTTCTGATTATCATGTGCGAATTCTAGGGTTTCAATCATCAATTTGCAGATTTTTGAATGGCAGGGTTTTGGTGCTAGGGTTTGCTGATTTGAGAGCATTTCTAGCTGCATAGGGCTCATTTATACAGCTGATTTATGATCAAAATCCTAAAGTTTCAGTGCATTTTTTCAGCAGAATTGAAGAAAGATCTATAAGCATATTTTTTTGCTGCTGAGGGTTTGAATGGATTTGATGCAGATTTGAAGGTGGAGTCGTAGGGTTTTCAACAACAGATTTTAGAGAGAATATTGTCAATTTATTAAAGAATGACCCTTGGTGTAGCATACAAGTAGGTGGGTCTGGTTATTCATCGGCAAACTAGGTGGTTAGGTTTCACCACTCACATATGAGGATCATCCCCTAAATGACACTTGTTTACAACAACTAGTTATGTGGTAGTAGACTTGTGGCCTTGAACGCATGGTGTCCGTAGTGGCATCTAATTGTCGTCCACCTTCTTGTCGTGATTGCAATGTCCAATAGATAGCCCCCTTTCCTTGTTCTTTTGGCTATCCTTGTCTTCTCCATTATGGACTCACAACCAACTCTTCTTCCTTTGATATTGGCGAAGGGAAGTTGGCGATGAATATGATTGGATATGTTTTGTACTATGTTACTGGGTTCACCCCTGGGAAGCCTGGGTAGGATTTGGGTTTGGTCCGGGTTCAAAACTCGGGTCCGGTTCAAGTCAAATACGCCCCGGGTTCGGTTTTTTGATTGTGGGTTCGAAACCTTGACTGTGGGTTCGATCAAGGTTTGAAACCCTGATTGTGGGTTCGAAAAGTGTGAAAATTTCTCTGTGTGGAAGTCAAACGTAAGCCAATTTTGCAATTCTCAGTTTTTGCATACTTGATCTTATGGACTTATTCCTTCCTAGCACATATTGTGAATATTTCTCATTTGGTGCAAAAGACGGATTCCTCATTTTTGAATCACTGATAGCAAAGAGATTCACAATAAGACTTTAGCATTGATGATTGGAACACTACTCCATACTTCTCTTGTCTAGACTATAAAGGATTGAAAATTCTTAATTTGATGCAATGATAGTCTTGAGATGAGAATTTATATAACCATGCCTATTTTGAAACTTCGCATCTAATACTGCATCAACAAGAACTTAAGAATTCTGTTCCAAACTTCCAAGGCAAGGACACTCAAAAAATCTCTCAGATTCTTCTATGATCTGCAAGAAAAAGGTTCTGGCTCTTTCACAATGTAAATAATTATGTAACACTGTTTTCTTGTTTGCCTTCCACACAGAAAAATGTTAACACTTTTCAGATTGATCAGTGATCAATAATGGCTGATTGTAAACAGTTGACATTTTTATGTTTGAACTTTAATTTATAATTTTATATCATGACATTCAAGTATCACTAATATTTTAATATTTGACTATGAAAGTGATGGTGTATTTTTGCTATGTTATTTGACTATTAATATGGTGGTGTATTTTGAGCTTAATTACTGCTGCAAATATGTATATATTTCTGATTTTTATATGTTTTTGCATTACCAAACCCAAAACGAACCCAACCCCAAATTTTTTTTTTCCGAACTAGCGAACCGGGTTCTTGAACCCGAACCCGAACCCAAAACCGAACCGGTAACTTAGGTTTTGTATAAACATGTGGATTGGGTACATGTCATGGTAATCTCAATGATTTGGTCCTTTCGAGATGGATTTTTTTTATTAAGCTTGATTCATATTTTCCCTTGTTCTTGATAGATTTCTATAACATCAATAGAGAATCAAGTGTTGAACCTTTGTGAGTTGTCAATGAGCTTGTTACAAAAATGAATGTCATAGATGTAGGGAAGTTGCTAAAAAATAAGAAGTGCTATTGCAAGTTCATATTCATACTTAGGCTTTTGAGGTAGAAGACAACAACTGTGCAATAGGAGATTATGAACCCAATTGTTTTCTCTCTCAAATGGGCGGATTCTTTGAGGTAGAGTGTGTAATGACCCCTTTCTAGTGGGAGCACTTCGACCTGAATCTCGCACTCAAAGTAATTCTCAAAGGGATAGTAGCAACGTTTTAAGATCAATAAGCTTTAGTAATAATATCTAACAAGACCCAAAAATGATACACTTATCAATTATTAACATGTCATCCCAATTCTCAATATGCTTATCCACCCTAATTTATGTTCAATCATATTTATAAATCATGCAAAAATATATTATGGGTACAACTTATTTGCCAATCGCTATATATATGTATATATATGTATGCCTGAGTACATGTACTTGTTGTTTATATTTAACCATTCAATATATATTTAGATATATTCGTATTCCATAACATACCCAAATATATATTAGATGTATATTTGTAAGCGATATATTTGTAGGGGATTACTAGAATGTAGATTAATCATGGATGTGCTATCTGAAACTACTAGTCTTACCTTCTACACATCCAATTAGTCATAAACCTTTATTTAAATATATTATAATACTTACTTCTTCGTTGGCCCTGCATTAATATATATCAAATGTTTTGCCTCTTAATACCTTTATTTCCTGCACACATTTCTAGCGCTTGATGATTCTTATTCTCTTGCACACGATATCTTCTCATCATTGATTCCCCTGCCTTCCACCGTAAGGGATGATGGTTTGGTTCTCTTCCATTTCCTACCTTGTAATACATGTGTTCCCTTTTAATTGTAATGATCCCCTTTTAATGTAGCTTAAGAAATAACCAATTTTCCATCCCACACAATACTGTCCTCACAGTATTGAGACTTGATGCTCTCTGTAGTCAATATGGTGATCACTGGTTGTACATGTGTCTTCCCAAACTCCCCCAGGAAGCTTGTCATAGGGGCGCGACTGATGGATGTCGTCGCTGGAAAATGCCGACAACTAACGAAACACGGATTTGTAATATTAAACGGGCTCTTACCACCATATATCATCGTTCCCTTGTTTATTAAATATGAATTTGATTATATACAAATACATTTGTTCCCTTCCTAGCCGTCCTCATCCTCAGCGGTGGTTGGTTCCTTCTTATAGCTGGCTCTGGGCATGTCTCTTACTCATGCATCGCTATGTTTGCTAGAGCCGCTTCATCCCCGGGTCGTCTCTCTCTAAAAGTTGTATTTTATTTATAAATGCTCAACACCAAAGGTATTATATGAATTGCATACATTATTATTTCTAATTTCTTAGAATATAAGTTAGCATCATGTGTTTATAAAATATATTGATAAACTAGGTTTATTATAAATATATTTATTTATTTATACTATATTCATAATTATAATAACTAAATATTTCATTTTTACATTTTTGCACTATATCATTGTCTATATTGATGATAAATATTTATAATTACATTAATAATATTAGTTTACAATTACTTATATTTTATTTTGATATTTAATTTATGTTATTTTCTTGTACCAACACTTTACAACTATAATACTATCTTGATAATTAATATATACTTGTACTTCATTATTTATTTATTTGCATTCATATTCTAATATTTATTGTTTTTAAGTATTTGCATTTCAGTGCTTAGCAATTTCAGTGTCCTGATTCGGGGACATGACAATCCACCCCGCCTGAATTTGCTTGTCCTCAAGCAATCTCAAACACGAATTACACTAATCTACTAAGAAAGTCTTTTTTATCATTGTTAAGCACAAGAGATTATAAACACACATGGTGTAGCTATGTTGAAAACATGCAGAGGTTATATGCAAGTCATACACGTCGACACTCATGCTAGAAATGCATCAGTCACATCAGACATAGAGAAGATGTTTCAGACACGTAGCAATCAGTCGCATACAATAGGTACACATACAATCACTCATGTTGAATACATACCATACACAGAGCAAAATATACAAGAAACATTCACAAGGTATGCACATAAGATATTGTAGGTCACAGTTGCTACAGTAATGAAGCCAGTAACATACGAAGCATGAGAAACATTGAAAGGCGCATAAGCCATGCTATGAAGCATATTCATGGGCATTAAGAGGGTACTCATGTATGAAGAGTCTTGACAAACATGATTTAATCACATATAAATCTTTCATGAAATAATCATGTTGAAGGCACATCAAATATATAGCAAACACATAATCACTTTGCAAGATATGATACATACACTTGGGGAAATACAAGGCATGTTAATGCATTCAAGGTATGCAAATACACTTGAAGAAGTAAACATGTCCAATCAGGAGTATACATTCAAGAAACATACATAGCATAATTATACACATGTAGTAAGCGTATTAGGCGTAAAACAAGCATGTAAGACATGAGGCACACTCACAAGATAGGAATCATATATTTGAATACACGTAAGCAGTAAGCATGGAACACAAACCCGAATACATAAGGCATGAAGTATTCATAAAGTAAACACTTGAATATATAAAGCATGAGGTATGCTTGCAAGTATGCATGAGAATGGAGTGGACACACTGAAAACACACCAATCATGAAAGACACATCCAAAAGTTATCCACAAGGTAGTTAAATATATATTAGTTATACGAGATACACGCAGGGGGCAACCATAAATACATGTATAAAACATAATCACAGATTGCACATAAAACATATGCTTATAATTACATGGAGTAAGACACACAGTGAAGTATTGAACAATAAATTACACACAAGGCATGTACACCATATAATTATACTTAGGAAAAGAAATACACTTGAAGTACATACGTAGAGCACACAATCCCAGACAAGGTATCCAATGCATAAATACTCATAAGGTAGGAAGCAATATAGATACACTCTAACAGGAAGCATACATAGAGGAATCATACACATATATTTGTATTTATTATAAATATATTTATTTATTTATACTATATTCATAATTATAATAACTAAATATTTCATTTTTACATTTTTGCACTTATATCATTGTCTATATTGATGATAAATATTTATAATTACATTAATAATATTAGTTTACAATTACTTATATTTTATTTTGATATTTAATTTATGTTATTTTCTTGTACCAACACTTTACAACTATAATACTATCTTGATAATTAATATATACTTGTACTTCGTTATTTATTTATTTGCATTTATATTCTAATATTTATTGTTTTTAAGTATTTGCATTTCAGTGCTTAGCAATTTCAGTGTCCTGATTCGGGGACATGACAGAGTGTCATAAGGAAGCTAAAGAGGATTGGTTCTTTCAAGGTCCACAATCACCATTTAAGGTTGATTTATAGAATTTGCCTCCAAAATTTGATATGTTACATCCTATGCTCCACCAAGTTTTGGGGATGGTGATGGTAGGGGACAGTGGGACATGTTTCCGGTACAGGGGTAATTTTGGGCCATTTTTTAGGGGATGGCAAAGGACGGCTATTAAAAAATAGGGAAATTTTTAAAAATACAGAGAAATTTCAAATATTCATATCATAACATTGATAAAGCATTCATCATAGACATTGTAGAAGATTAATACATAACATTAGACTTGAATTGATATTTCACATGAGAATTGACAAACAAATTAAAGAAATTCAAATGCTTTCATTGTCAACTCGAAGGCTCAAGTTGCAACTATAAAAGGACAAAACCATAGAAAATATATGGCTCCAAGTTAAATGGGCCTTTTGCATAGGTTTTGAGTGCTTTAGAAGGACATTCAAATGGGTTTGAAGTTGCTGGCCCTACTACACTCCCACTCCCTAAAGAACCCCTTGTGGCTACCATAATCCTATGAGTTCTACTTTTACGTCTACTTCTTTCATGCATTTGAACCTCAACCTCCTCACTATCATTACTAGTACTCTCAATTTGATCATGATTTTTTTGGTTAAGAATTGAAAAGAGAGTTGCAAGTTCAAATAAAAGAAAAATTAAACTCACAAAGCTCTTCCTATGTGGTAAAAAAATTGAAAAATACTTGAAAAAATGGAAAACAAGTTGAAAAAACAAGTGTAAAATCATAAATGAAGAACTTACCTCTAATGGAGTAGATTTGATGCCCTAGTCTCCTCTTTCAACTGCTGTTTTCTCCTCTTTCACTCTCCGCTCTTCTCTTGCTGCTCTTCACCTCAAGTTTGCAAATGTCAAAATGAGAACGACTTTTTCTTTTCAGTTGTTTTGATAAGTGAAATAGGTTTAGGTTTTGTTAAAGGGGTGGGGGGGTCCTTGTTGGCCCGCCCATCCCTTTTTTTAATTTAAAATGTTGTTTTTTTACAAAAAAATAAAGTGAAATGTTGTTGGGCCATAGGGGATGGCTAGCTATCCTTGGGTCGGTTAGGGGACTTCTGGAAATCCCCCGGCCATCTTGGGGACAGCTTTCCGTCCCTTGCCGTCCCCTACTTTTTTTGGGACATTTTGGGGACGTCCCCCTTTTTTTGCACTGATAGGGGGTGGGGAGGGGGACATTTCCCAAGCGCCCCCGAGTCCCTGAAACGTCCTCGGTACGTGGACAAGGGTAAAAGGGTAGGAGATGCGTCCTCGGGGAGCACTGGTTACAACAACATGTTTGCTTTGATGATGGTCCAATGCTTGAAGAATAGACAAATCCTAAGAGATTGTCAGGACTAGACCCAATAAGGGACATCATCCTGAAGAAGTGCTACAACTGTAGGACCAAGCAAGGTACCTTCAAAGGGAGGCACAATATCTCCAATTGATGGAGGACTTTTTGAATTAATAAGAAGACCATTTTGAGCCATTAGACATTGATGAGTTCATCCTTGGGTTCTTTTTGCATGATTGATCGTATTATCTCGAACAATGGATCTCCATGAAAATTTCAAAGGTTTTAGAGAAGCATACTACCACTCAAATTCCAACTCAAATTGCTATGAGGTTCTAGAGAAGACCATTTTGAGCCATTAGACATTGATGAGTTCATCCTTGAGTTCTTTTTGCATAATTGTTCGTATCATCTTGAACTATGATCTCCATGAAAATAACTTTTGCTATTTTTAGTCATCACCTTTTTCAAAGGGAAAAGCATATTTTGGGATTTACTATTTTTGGTTGGAGCTATTTAGAGCTTATGCTATTTTTTAGCAATCTCTTTTTAGTTCAATGAGCTTGTTCTATTTTTAATATTTATCAATCTCTATTTTAATGTGAGGAGCTCGTGCTATTTTTAGTGTTCACTATTTATATCATGGAGTCATCTATTTCTAGATCTCTCTCCATGCGAAAGATGTGGGCATAAAGTCATGGTTTTTAATAAATTCAATCTACAACTTAATTGAAGTTGTATGATTTTTGTTATAGTATTGGAGGACAGGATTTTGTTATAAAAAATGCATATCATGCAATTAGTTATTCTTAGAGTAGAAGTTGTTAGTTTTTTATTTATTTTCATATAATATCTTTGTAAAATAGTATAAATAAGTGCCTTTTTGCAGTTAGTTTCATCAATAGTAATTTTCATGCCTGCATAATGCTGAAATTGCTATTCATCTAGTTTTTAGTGTAATTGTGATTCTATTATTTACTCAATGATATTTATTACTCCAATCTTGTTTATGAATGTTTATTGAGATGTCTTGTTATGTGTGCTAAGGGTTAAATTGTTTTGGCAAATTTGTAAGCTTTATATTGCAAGTGACCTAGAAGGTGTAGCTCGTGGTTTTGTTCCAAGTTCTACATTTAATTTCACCATAGTGTTTGTGTTTATGTGTTAAACTATTCAACTTTGTGTGTAATTACCTTGCTCAATCTTTGTTTTTAACTAAACAGTGTAAGCACATAGTCATAGGATTTATTTTAAGTCAAAAAACATAAATCCTTTTTCTAGTATTGAAAGAGCATCTTAACCTTTTACCCTAGGCAAAACCAAAATGGCCTACATTTATATTTTTATAGCATGAACACAAATTACCAAAAAAATTATTGTTAAGATTGCAAATTGCAAGTATATATTGTCCAATTTTAGGTAGTTTTTTTATTTTATAGGGAGCTTCCCCTTCTAATTCAAAGAGTGGTTTTACTCACATCTATTACATTTTGTGTTGCACTGAAAGGTGCAAATTAAAATACTAACAATTAGCAAGATCATCTTGTCATGGTCTAGATTCTTCAATTAACAACTTTATAGGATGATGGTGATCACCACAAGTCTATCAAAGAAAATTCATGATGTTCAAGATAGTGTGAAAGACAGAAAAGGAGCAAGGAACAATGGGCACATTAGCAGCATGCAAGGGCATTTAGGACCTTGAAATTAGCATGAAAAAAAGGGAATGAATGGAAGGATGGCTTAAGTGTCAAATTGTCTCTCTTGGAAGAATCCTAAGTTCTTCTCATGAGGAAAAGTGATGAAGTCACAATGAAATTTAGCCAAGAAATTGGCAAAAAGCTTCCAAGTGTGTGTTAAGAATGGTCTAACCATCTCAAATATCTTCTAACACTGCATGAACAGTTGAACAGTTGAAGAGATTTGATGAGTGTTAAGTGGCATATGCATCCTATATGCATGCCTAGACAATGAATGAGGTTCAACTGTTGAGTTGAGCAGTTTGGATGAAGTTGGATTAACGAACCATGACCAAAATCAGCACTGGTGTCTACTATGAGAAGAATTTTCTGGTCATGGATAGTGATGTAAAAAGTTTTACAGCTGTAGATATTTGAGTGATAGAAAATGGTTATATTGCATAGTTAACATATCCCTATCCTTGAACATATATCAATGTTTATGAACAGTTAGAACAGCAAGAACAAAGATCTTTGACATGCAATAAAGGAGGATTCAACCATTGTTTTTAGCCTTGTTAAAAAAGCAAGGCTGTTGACTTTCGGTTTGTAGATCAGAGCAGAAAAAAGGGTTTCAAATTCAATTGTTTGACATATCATCATGCTAGGGTTTCAGTATTCATGAGAGGGTTCATCAATTTTAGTGGGAAAATTACTTCAAATTTTAACAGTGCGCTCGTACAAATTGCTACTTTTAGCAGCAGCTATATTTGGTAGTGGCTTTTTCCCATGTTCTATTTTTAGGCTACTTTAGTTAGTTTATATTTCATTAGTTGTTTTAGAATAGTTTTGCTTTAGAGTTCATTTCTTTCTACTTTTTGGTAGCTCTCAGATAAGTTTGCTTTAAAACATTTCTTTTTGTTATTATTCTCAAATCAGTAAAATCTATTGTGCCTTGAGTAGAAGATGTTCTTAATGATCGTTGAAGTTGAGCTCATGCTTCTGAAATATTGTTTAGTGTGTTATCTTTGTGTTTGTTTTACTGGGTTTGCAATTTTATGAATTGAATCAAGAGTAAATCATATTGAGTCAAGCTTTTTATTGATGATATTTGTGTATCTAGATTATAGTTTATACCTTGAAAATAGCTTAACCTTTCAATTCCTGGAATCATATATTGTTTTTTATCCAAGTTTTTATTCTTTCAAATCTTGGTTTCAGCAGATTATTGGTCTCTATTTTAGGAAGCTGTTGTGTTCGTTCATGCTTTAGATAATATGCATTCTTCAATATGTGAAAACCTTGTTACAGGGCACAATTGTTAACAATCCAATGCTTGTATATAGGGAAAAAACGTGGTCACTTCTTTTCATTTATGCAAAAGCCCCTTAGTGATATCTTGTATATTATGCATATTAGTATATCTTATGTATAGTTTTAGTTTAGAGTGAGTTAGTTTAGTTTGAAGAGAGGTTTTCCTCACATTGTTCGGTTTTGTGTTCTCTTGCAAAAGACAAATTGAAATGCTAACATATAGCTCATCTAAATTGTCTTCAAAGTTCAAACAATAAACATTTATATGGTGGTTGTTGATAATCTTGGTGCTTGGATTTCAGACCTGCTTGCAATTAAATTTTGTGTTTCTTCTCAAATCTTTGCAAATTATTGCTTTCACAATTCTTTTGTGATTTTGTTGGAAACTTTTGCTACTAAGTAGTTGTGAAAAACATGCATCAAAGTGTTGATTTTTTCTAATTTGTTTGGGGCTAAAACTTTCATGTTGCAGGGTACGTGGCAAGATAATTTTGATCCAGATAGTATGACATATGAGGTAAAACCTTTCCAAACCCTAAAATGACAGCTATGAGATGTATTCTTCCTTTAACTGTTTATTACCTATAAGCAATTTGTTTTTTCTAAAATAGACATCTTTGCATTTCAAGAAATGAATGTTAACAGTATGATATAAAATGCAAACAAATTGCTTTTGGATAAAGCTCAGGCACAAACAGGGAGGACCTTGTAGTGATATGAATAGGATCATTTTATAAGCCAATTGTTAAGTGCACAAACATGATCCTTACAGTTGTACTGGAGGAGCATCAATGATATTGGTGAACTATGTTGTAACATGGTTCAGTACACAAAACATAACCAAAATAGTGACCCTAGTGATGATTAAATAGAGGAAAGGCTAAGAAATTATTCAAAATTGATATAGAAGCCTGTACAAATATTGTTTTGGTTTTTTTTTATTGATAAAAGTGACAAATAGATTGATATCAGAAAAATGATAGCTCTGTTCAGACAATAGACATTACTTTAAGAAGGTGTGAGCCCAGAAGAGTGACCAAAGCAGAGTTACATATAAGTGAAACAAAGACAATCAAATAAGTAATTTAAAAGTCTTCCAGTAGATTCTGAGCAAAATGTAAAGTGAGTTAGATGAAGAGTTAACAGGAGCAGCTTGAAAACAGTGTGTGGAGTTAAAACAGTGTTACCCCAAGTTTCTGGGATGGGGACGACAGGGGATGGTGGGACCAGTCCCCAAGTTTCTGATTTTTCAGGCCAAATTTGGGGACGG
>VDFB02263129.1:0-24175 GCA_007258455.2 Sequoia sempervirens | reverse complement strand
GGGAGCACTGAGAAGTACAAGGCAAGATTCGTGGCTAGAGGGTTTTCACAAAAAGAGGGAGTTGACTATGAAGAAACATTTGCTCCAGTTGCTTGCTATTCTTCTATCAGAACCATTATTGCCATTGCTGCATCTAGAGGATGGAAGATTCATCAGATGGATGTGAAGACAACTTTTCTGAATGGTGTGATCGAGGAAGAGGTTTATATTGAGCAACCTGATGGTTTTGAGGTACATGGGAAGGAGTCTCATGTTTGCAGGCTGAAGAAGGCCTTGTATGGTCTTAAGTAGGCTCCTCGTGCATGGTATGAAAGGATTGATCGTTACTTGTCAAGCTTGGGCTTCTCTAAGAATGGTGCTGACTCAAATCTGTATTTTAAGGTAATTGATGGTAAAGCATTGATTATGGTTTTGTATGTTGATGATTTGATCCTTACTGGAGAAGATCATCTCATTCTCAAATGCAAGAAAGAGTTGGCTTCTGAGTTTGAAATGAAGGACCTTGGGCTCATGCATTACTTCCTTGGCTTAGAAGTTTGGCAGAAGCCAGATGAGATGATTCTAAGTCAAGGGAAGTACACCATTGATATATTTAAAAGGTTTGGTATGATGGATTGCAAATCCATGTCTACACCTATGGAGACCAACCTACATAAGTTGAAGGAGGCTGCAGCTAGTTCAGACCTGGTGGATCCCACAATGTACAGGCAATTGATTGGATCCTTGATGTATCTAGTCAACACTAGACCAGATATCTGCTATGCAGTGAGTGCACTTAGTCAGTTCATGTGTGAACCGAGGCAGATATATCTTGTTGCAGCAAAACATATCCTGAGATACTTGCGTGGCACAGTTGGATATGGGTTGAGATATTCTTCAGATGTGGATTTGAAGTTGCATGGTTATATTGATTCTGATTGGGTAGGGTGTGTCACTGATCGAAAGAGCACCTTTGGATGTTGCTTTAGTTTGGGATCTGCTATGATACCCTGGTGTAGCAGGAAGCCGTGATCTGTAGCATTGAGTATAACAGAGGCAGAGTACATTGCAGCTTGTGTGGCAGCTCGGGAAGCAGTGTGGCTTCGTAAGCTCCTTGCAGGATTGTTTGGACAATCAACGGAGCCTACTATCATTCATTGTAATAACCAGAGCTGTGTGAAGCTTTCTGTCAATCCTATGTTTCATGACAGAACCAAGCATGTTGAGATCAAATACCATTATATCAGAGATATGGTATTGAGGGTTTACAGCTTGAGGTATATCAACATCGATGAGCGTATCGACAGAGTTGATTCTCACCAAGCCTCTCTAGGATAAAGTTTGTGTACTTTCGAGATAAGCTTGGTATAATGGAGAATCAACCCTAGCTGAGAAGGAGTCTCAGTATTAGTGATCCTCTTTAATGCATTTCTCTTTGAGAGAGATTTGAGGTGCAAGCCCTTGTTAATACATTTCTCTTTTGAGATTTGAGGTGAAAGCCCTTGTTTCCACCCTCTGGGAGAGCCATGGTGGATGTCATGTGTGTGACTCCATGACAACATCACGAGAGAGAGTCCATGATGATTTTCTTGTACTCGTGTTTCATCCTCTAGGAGAGTCATGGTGAACGTCACGCTAAGGTGACAACATCACGTAAGTGATGAACATTTGTACATACCATACATGGTTGTAGCCATTACGGTTGATATCACGATGAGGTGATATCTTTCTTTTCCACATATGGTTGTAGCCATTGTGGTGGACATCACGATGAGGTGATATGTCTTGTGCAACTGGAAGAATCCTCCCTAGCTGAGAGGGAGTGTTGATGTTTAGAGCAGCGTCATGGTCTTCTTCCAGCGATCTCCTTCTACATGTGATAAATTAAATAATAGCTAAGGCTATTTAATTTATATTATGGCGATTGGATGAAATGAAGAGACACGTCCAATTCGTATAATATTTTATTTAATGCTGATTATTGTTAAGATTCAAATTGGCACGATTTCCAAGGGAGCTGACCTCTTGTGTAAGAGGCGCAATTTCTTGATCAAGGCCGACTTGTATTCATTGAAGGGTCACGTCCTTCTTCCTATCTTGTATATATTCACAATCATTGTATCTCACTTGGCATTGATTCATTTCATTGTTCTTGCATTCCACTTCATTCCTACTTGGTGCAAATTTATTCAAGGCAGATCGAAGTCGTTCAAGATCAAGTTCGGCATTATTGGAGGCTGAGATTTATCAGCATATTACTTCATTGTAACTCTGTGTTGCATCAGACTTTGGTGCTTGCATTTAGGCCTTCATATCGGCCTGTTGTAAGGAGATCATTATTGTGATAAATCAATATATAAGTGATATATTGTTGCTGGGTTTTTCTCCCTCAAGAGGAGGGTTTTCCCAGGGTATCTGCTGTGTTGTGTGTCTGATTTTGAATTAGTTTTCTGTGCATTTCATCTGATCGTAAAACTAACATCTATGATGTTGGAGGTCCATTAAAAATGATAGACATGTTTCCATAAACAATGTCACATTCTACATAGCATGTTTGTGAGGGCTTTGCCCAAAATATAGGGCTAGAGATTTTGTTGATTGAAAAAGTTCTTCATATGTGCTCTTCATGAATGGTAGTTTGTTCCATCTTATCACTTATGTCAATTGTTAGAAAGGATTGTGCCATTTCACATGCAAATGTCAATGCACACTAAAAAGAGTAACATACGTGTGTCTTTATAAAGATTCACCCATAAAAAATGCTTATAGTGATGTATCAGAATATTCTTTTTGCCCATTTATGATATTCAATGAAAATATGAAACAAAAAATATTGTATTTTTAGTATAGTAAAAATAACTCTTATTATGAACATGGAATCTTTGTGGAAAATATGTAGTTTCAAAAAGGCACCATACTTAGTCCCAAGTGCAAAGATACCTTTAGAAGTTTGGAGTCACCATGAGTGAAGTACAAAAAGAATGATATGTTGGGGAGTGTGACCTCTTGTTGCACTAGACCTACTCCCTAGTCTTCGATAATGAGATCAAACAACATTGTGCTTAATGTATTTATTGCATTCATAGAATGGAAACTCACTTGTTTCAAATAGGAGTAGATTACCATTTTAGGGCAATCCAACCTCTTTAGATTGGAAAAAGGTGGGATGGTCTAAGGTAAAAGGGCAAGTTAGTGGATCAATAACCTAAACAACTAAGGGGATGGGGTGATTTGGGGGATGTTTAGGGTTGGCTTAATAGTTGGGTTGAAATAGGTTGATTGAGTTGGCTTGATCGTTGTTGGGCTCTAAAAGGGCCGATGTGGGTGTGGTTGTGGTTGAGGGCCTTGTGTTGGCCTAGGGGATGACTGACCTAAGGAAATAGAGCAAGGCTCAAGGGCCAAGGATGGTCATCCTTAGTAGGGGTATCCCAACTTAGGGCAACTTGCCTAGTTCTTGGGGTTAGCCTAACCCTTTTTTTTTTTTGCAAAATAGGCCAAACGAATTTTTTTTCTTTGAAATTGAACCTAAAGGATTGAAAAATTCCTTGAAATAGGTATTTCCCCCATTTATATCTCCAGAGATTTTTTTTTTCTTGAAAACCCTCCCAAATTTTGAACTCGTTTCATAAAATCCTAGTCAAACAAGATGCCTCTAATCAGTTTTGAACCTATGTAGAATCAATATTTGCTTTAATAGAAAGATTGAATAGAAATTGAAAAAAGGGAGGAGAGGAGAAAAAAACTACGGTTTGTGGGAAAATACAATGAAAGATGGGAAATCAATAATCTAATACCATTTTACAAAATGGCATAGAGGCTTTGATACCATGTTGGAAAAGGCAGTATAGACTCTCATGCAGTATGAAAAATGCAGGAAAAACATTCGTAACTTGTTTAAAAAGCAACCAAGATTTCTTATGCTGGAGTTCACTACAAAACATACCAAATGCTATGAATATAAATTCAAAAAGCATAATAACATTACACTAATAGACTCCTCTCATTGAGTTTATCACATAAAATATCTTCTTAGACTATTCACTCTGTTATTCCTCTCATTCCTACTTTCATTGTCACATGAGGGAGGAAGCTCTAATTTATAGAATTTATAAGCTAACTCTAAAAATGATCTTATTGATCATATTACATCACTCATGATTCTGTTACATGGTTAAACTCTTATAGGTTTGCATGACAAATATTTTTATTTTAGAATAAAACTTATTACCTAAATAAAATAATATGGCATATAAATGACTAAACCGACAGGTATCAACCTCTGCCATGAACCATAATAACTTCCATCCGAATAAGTGGAATCTTCCATTCCTCCACCTAGGCAAGAATCTTGGCCTTCCTTTTGTTCCATTCCACTAGATCATCTTTGACCTCCAAAATATCAAATACCTTGGTAGCCATATCTGCTTTCAAACCTCTTCACAAAATATTGCCCAATGGGTGTTTCAGACCATTCAGCAGTTCATCTACATTGGTTGGCCTAGAGCAAGTGTCACACCATGGACACCATAAGTGCGCTTTGCTCTAGATATTGTGGGAGAGTAAGAAGCATCCCCACTTGGGAACTGATTGAAGACTAGTCTAGAGATTGAGCTGGCAATCCACTAATCACCTTTTTGTCCACTTTGATTCCCTTCTCTCTGTCAAATCAAGGAAAATCAATGTAGTGAGAGCAAAGGGAATCAAACTTATGATCCAATGCTTGTAGAAATAGATACTCAGGAGAGAGAGGAGAAGCATCGAGGAAACACCATGGGTTGCTCAAGATTCTACATTGATGAGCTGCAGCTTCTTTTTCTTTTCCATTGTTCTAACTTCTAACTATATTAGTAAAGATGGCCTCCTTGAGCTTATGAAACATCACAAGTAAATCAAATAGGGTACAAGTTGAAAGGTAGCTTGAAAAAATCAGTTGCTATCTGAATCTCCAATTGCTTGAATCTGAGCTTCCCTTTCTGATCACACATGGCCTTGCCTTATTTCTTTCTAGAGAGTTGGGGGACCTTGCATAGATAATTTTTCTCTTGTAATTTTAATTCACGATGTCATGTTGGTGATCAGTTGGTACAGTTTTTGTTCAAAGAAGAGGGGCTTAGCCTTTATCACAATAATCACACTCAGGGCTACTATTGATTGTGTTACTAAAGTTTTGTAGCATTTCTCCACTACTTTCACTGTTTTTTAAAGGGATTCCTAGTCTTTTGGAATACCTTTTGCTAAATATTCTTTTTTGGAGATTAAGATTCTAATTGTTACTAGAGGTGGCCAAAAGCTATCAATGAAATAAGAAATTATAATAAATGAAGTACAAAATGGTAACATCAATCTACACAAGAAGTGGAATTCACAAATGAATAATCAAGTGTTGCACGAGTAAGTGAATAAGGGAAATGTGCCTTATCATGGACCCTTAGAAATTGCCCCAATCTCCATAAGGATCTGGATGAGCTATAGACGAACTTAGATTCAATCCACAGAATATCAACTTTCATTGACAAGGATTTAATATAGACATCAACAAGTATCACAAATGAGCACAACGTCTTCGACATTTTTGTGGTTAACTAATAAGCAGATCATCAACATGCTGTGGACAAGGAAGTTGTTCATCAGCAGCAATAGGCACTCAGCAGATTTGGATATTTGGATTTCACATCAAGGCCAAGAATATTCTTTCCCAACAATACAATTTGGCCATAAAGAGGATATTTAACATAGTTATAGAGTAAAGCAAGCCATAGGCAAGCTAATATAAGCTGCTGTTGAAATCATGCATCTAACAAACTGTGATTACTGGGAGAAGCAATGGGCCTGTTTACATCTCTGAAATATAGGTTGAAAAACTGAATATGAAGGTGAAGGTTGTGACAGAATTATCCCAACAACTCTTCAGGAGGCCAAGTCTCTGTTGGGTCAACACTGATGAATAGGTCTACACGTTTCAGATCCTCATAATGAAAAAGAACTTGTAAATAGCCTTGGATTTCTTTGTAGACACAACAAAACCTTCTATGGACCTCATAATAAACTGGACACCTAAATACTAAGAGTTCCTTTGATTCTGATTCATTGTTGCAAAGTGTGCAAATACAATAATGTTTGGAAATATAGCACTTTGATCCATTGAAGCTAATGAGAGCATGCCCACAGTTTGCCTGAAGGGTAATCTCAAACCAAATGAGAACCCTATGTACTTGGGTGGAATAATTTATCCATCTGCAGTTTGAAGATAAAGATCAAAGTAATTTGGTGATAGTGAGATATTTTAAAGAAGTTCCAATGAGTGCAATTTTGTGAACAATAAGATAATGAGATATTACTGAAGTTTTAAGTAGTCTAATTTGGTGAACTTGATGTCTTATTTTATTTTCTTTTTAGCTTTGCATTCTCTTTGACATGCGAGACATATTGTCACTTCTAAGAATTGTTTCATACACCAGGAATTGGTTGAGTTAGGAGAGACGGTTGGAACTCACAATAGAGGCCTTTGCCCGGATTTGATTGAATACCTGCCAGTTTCGAAATACAAGTCACCCTGCTTTTGGAAGAGAAAAAACAGTGATCGGTAAGAAAGTTGCATTTCCTCTTCTTGGTTATATTATTATTTTAGCCTTGGTCTGCTTAGTATCATAGTGTGGCTTATGTTTCTACTTGTTCCATATTGAGAAATTTCTTCTGAAGTCTCCAGGGGTTGGGTTGGAAATTAAGTAGGCAATTGCCATTTTGGAGTAAAGAAAAATGAAACTCATCTCTTTAGGATGTACTCTAATTTTAACAATTAAACTATTTAAGAACTGTGACCTTGAAATAATTGTGCTGGTAAATGGTCACAATATTTTAAGTTTGTTCATAGGATGCAGTCAGTTAGTAGAAATCAAACATGTTGCTGAAAACCGGGATTGCAACATTTGTCATAAGTATATCTGCTTACATGACACGATGTTTGTTTATCATTTTGAAGGAATAGTTGCGTTCTTTTTGGATAGGTAAAGAAGTTAGGTACTGAAGATATGATAGGCATACTCTCCAGGTTGTTTTTCATAAAGGAAAAACAGTGATATAAAAAAGAATATGAATGCTGAAACATAGAAGATATTACGACATTGCATGATTTATTTAGAACTCGATAATAGTCATCCTTACAACAGAAAACTGATTGTAGAAGAGTATAATAACTGTCCATTAGGGTCCTCGAAGAGTTTTGCACACAGAACCTACAGGCCTTAAAAAACTATGCTAATGGCTATGATGCCAGCTCAAAATACCAAGGTACAAGATCATAGTTTGCGGACACCAAAAATCCAAATCTGGCCAGATTTGGTAACTAGGGAACTTGGTAATTGACAAACTGGACCACTAACCAACCAAGAGTAGCTCAAAATAACAAATTTTAACTGATCAAAGAATCTCCAATTACTTCATAGTTCATACTATGACAGTACTGGATTATGTGATAAACTGCCCAAGTTGACAAGTTAAAAAACATATAATCCCATACATTGACAATTTCCTAGCAATATGCATATAATCTGCATCCATTGGGAATCGCCCCTAAAGGCGTCTATAAATTCGAGAGAACACACTACTATAGTATAGATATCCAATAACTACTGTACCGTCAACAATCCTCAATGCATATGCCTACGATGTACATCTTCTGTACAGAGAAAAAAGGCAAGATATTAAGGGCAATTGGAAGACTATACAGCAGCATACATATCCTTTGTGAACAGCCTGCACAATCATATCCCTATGCTTTGCAAAGTCCTAAGAATCCTCCACAATCTGCAATTATGTTTGGCATCAAAACTGAAGGAAATTTGTAATGTCACTGGCAATAGACGGACAAAAAGCATTTAGTCCATAGAATCATTATTACACCAAAAGGCATGACTACAATGCCAATAAGAGGGATAAAATGGTGTTGGTGTAAACATACCAAAAGATTAAATATATAGTGGGTGGCCAAAAAACTCAAAACTATTTACAAAATGTAAATATAAAAGACTAATTACCCTTTAGTATTGATTTTCTTATTAATAATAAATATAATTATAGTATTAAAATATACATATAGGCTATTTAAATATTTATATGATACATTGATATCTCTTACATAATGATGTGTGTAAAATTAAAAAATAGAGCCACACATGTCATGATGTAAACGATAATAATTATATTTATATAATTAATAATTAATATATATATTGTATAATTAATATAGATTTTGTTGGCAAAAAAGAAATATATTAAGAAAAAGACATTTACATATTACAACATGAAGATTTCCAAATGGAAAAAGCTATCAATAATGCCAAAACAAAGAAAACCCAAGGAGGTTTACTACTATCCCACCTCCAACAGGAACTAGAATAAAAAGTTTGTCTACCATACATTGTGACCCAGAAGAACAAAAAGTGAGGAGGTTCAAGCCCGATCATTATGAAGAAGCTATGAAGATTTATCAGGAGACAAAAATCCCCACTCAAAGACATTTCAATTGCGATTCAATGGAAATCTGCAACAACATTCCATTCCCTAGGAATATGGATAAAAGAGATAGCTTCAAAAGTAGGAGTAAGGCAAAGAATTTTCTCAACTAGAGAAGCCAACTTCTAAGAGGACTTGTGAATCTGCACTTCATTCAAAAGAGAGACCAAGATCATAGAGTCCATTTCACAAATAACCTTTTTCTAGCCCAATTCACAAGTTTTCTCAAGAGCCACAAGAATGGCACAACCTTCCATTTGATTGTTGGTGTTGACACCCCATAGTAGAAGAGAAAAATAAAAGAATAGTGCCATCACTAGTACACTCAACATCTCCAATCCCAACAGCACATGGATTGCCACAAGAAGAGCCATTAGTATTAATTGAAAATCCAAAGTGGGGGGAGATCATTTACTAGCTCTATTCACCTTTCTAGAAGCCTTAAGACCTAGGCAAGATGGAATTGAGGAAGCAACAGAAAAATACAACTCAAGGCATCTTGAAAATTGAATATCAAAAGGAGATAGGACCTTATCCAAAGAACTCTTAGCTGCTAAAGTATCTTTGACTAAGTCCAAAATCTTTGGCCAAAGTTGCCCTATAAGACCCTATTGACCTTGGAAGATCTGATGGTTTTGCTCCATCCAAATTTGCAAGAGGATAAAGATGGGTCCAATATCCCAAGGAGCTAAGAGAAAAGAAGCTAGAGTAGGAGGTTGACCCAAACTTGCCCAAAACAAAGGAAAAGAAGTAGCATGAACTAGAGGCATGCTCTAGATTTGCTACCATTGCCCCCAAATACCCAAGGAGAAGGAGCATTGAAAGAAAGGTGAGCAACTCATTCCTCATTAGCACCAGAAAAGTCACATTTTGAATGGCCTTGGAATCCACTATTATTTAAGTTATCCTAGGTGAGACATTTATTCTAACACGACAACCATATAAAAAAATACATTTAGACCAACTACATTTCTTCCACTAGGGGAATTCTTTATTTTCACCTTTTTGTTGCTCTAATAATTGGTAACCAAGGCCATTGAATAAACCCCTTTCAGGTTTAGCTCCATGCAAGAACATTTGCTTTCTCTAGGGAACAACATGGCCGATTTGCTAGAATAGAAGAAGGGTAGCCTGACCTTTAGGAGTTCCCCCCATAGGCCAACTATAAGGATCTCTCTAGTGATAGATATGAGATTTTTCGACCAAACAAAAGATCTTGAAATCAGAAACTTTAGACCACACCCTGCCTCTTGAAAGACTTAAGGAGAGTAGAAGGGGGAAGGAAGAAAGGATTGGGGGATGGAGGTTCCAAGAATCATTCCAAAAAAAGCTCTATGACCAGTTCTAACAACCTAGAAGAGACCTTCTTTGACAAGTGAAGCCCCCTTCTTAATGTTATTGCAAACCATAGAACCTTTCCCAACCAGATCCATTCTCAAAACACATCAACAATAACCTTTCCTAAATACTTGAAGTTAAAAATTCTAGGCCAAGGTTCATCCTAATGCTTGAACCATCTCCAATACAGTTTAGTAGTTAAAGCTTGGGTATTAAACTTAGATTGCCTAAGGCTAAGTCCAACATACTTCTTAGGCCTACAAATCTGTTGTACCCCAAAATTAAAATTTTTTTACACTTTGACATTTTGAAGAAATGAGTAAAAGTCTTGTCAAAACAGTCAAAAAGGTCAAAATTTGGGTGTGCGTGTCTTGCATGGAGGGTTGAAACACTAATTTCTCAATTTCTGACGATCTGGGTCTGCTAAGAGCAGCTTAACCTACAAAACCCAGATCTCAGTTTTTCATCCCTAAATTTTAGGAAAACTGCTATTTTTAGAAATTTTCTCGAAATAGTAAAGTTTTCTGGGTTTTTCTGGGTTTCTTTTCGAACGGATACTGGCAAAATTTTCTAAAATAGAAAATTTCTAAAAATAGAAAGTTGGTCCGACAGGGTCCGAACTGATTTTGATTGGCTCAAAATGTGTCCGTATCAGGCTGGTGCAGTCAAAATCTTAAAATAATCAGTTTTGCCCTACTGGGTCTATTCAACTTTTTCAGAAGCATATCTGGAGTTCCGAGGTCATCAATGGAGGTCATTCGACTGCCAGGCGTCAATTTCAGCATTCAAATTTCCGGCAGAAGGTGAAACAACGAACATGCACGAAGAACGAGAAAGAAAATTGGAAAATCATGAAAATTTTCTAAGTCTGGTGAATTTGGGCGCCCCAGTTGAAGAAAGGCGCCCACCTTTTTAGGGCACCAGATGAAGGAATTAGGGTTTGAATCTCAAATGGAAGTTGCTCAGTTTTCAGTTAGCTTCGCGATGGATATCCCCGTCAGAGCATCCGACAATCCAGTCTCCAGCAAATTTAAGTCAAAGTGGAAGGTATAAAATGAAGATCTGAAACTTGAAGATGAATAAATTGAAAATTTTTCTAAGTCTGGTGAAACTGGGCGCCCTAAGAAGAGAAAGGCGCCCAACTTTTCAAGGGTGCAAACAGATGAATTTGCAGTCAAAGCTATAACGGGAGGTCTTTTGAATTCAACTGGCTTTCCAGCGAGACACTCGGCACGTCAATCGGAGTTCGCAGTCACCAGATACAAAGAGTTAAAAGTAGGGTCCGACAAAGGCTGAGAACCAAAGTTCAGAAGCAAACACAGAAAATCAAAAAATAAAACTAACACTGGTGAAAGTGGGCGCCCCCCTTGAAGAAAGGCGCCCAAACTTTTGGAAGCCTCAAAGATACTTTTTGGCAGAAGTGTCTCCAAAAGACCCCTCTTCATTCTCCGTCAGCTTCGCGATGAGCACAAACATTCAGCATTCCGACGTCCGAAGCTCAAGATTTAACAAGATCATCCGTGGAAGAGAAGTTAATGAAGGACTTGGAAATCAGAAAAAATGGCTAACACTGAAGAAGTTGGGCGCCCCTAGAAGGAAAAGCCTCCCGTGAATTCGGAGGTCGAAATCAAGTTTTTAGCCGGAGGTGCCTCCAGAACGTCTTTTTCAGAATCAGTCAGGCTTCGCCGTGAATCACCCAGCTCGTCTGTCGGGTTGATCTGTCAACGGGAAATCAGAGGCGAAGTGGCATGTTAAAATGGAGGAAAGTTAAAAAAGGTTGAAATTTTGACTAAGTCTGGTGAAGTTGAGCGCCCCTCTTGAAGAAAGGCGCCCAAATCTTCATGCCTTAGAAATTTTTGAAGATTTTCAAAATTTCAAATTTGTGAGAAGAGGAAGATGGCGTCCAAATCCAAGAAGCTAAGTTTTAGGGTTTTGAAATAAAAGCAGAAAAGAAAGCAAAACCTAAATCAGACCCTAAGTCTATTTAACACCTCTTTTCAATGTATTTTTCATTATTTTTGCAGGTAGCATCCAGAGGAGAAAGTTGGAGCAGCAAGTTTGAGAAATTTTTGTGATTAAAGAATTCATAGTTGCTGGTTTTACATCAGATTTTTCAGACCAGCAAGCATAAACCCTTGTTTTTCAAGCTTTTTGTTCCAGAAGATCAAGTTTTTCAAGCAGAAGGCCAAGGCTTTCAATTTTTCAGTCATCTGGGTCTTTTTGCCTCCACCTTCTGAAGAATTTTTCAAGAAACTTCATCAAGTTGCAGCAAGTGCTTTTATCTTGCATGTCAGTGAAAACCTCAGAGCATTCATATTTCAACCATCTGGGTCCTTTCCAATCAGTCTTCTGAAGAAAACCCATATCGCAGTTTTTTTTGAAAACCTAGGGTTGGCTGCTTTTTTGATCAAGCGTCAGGGTTTTGCAAATCCAATCAACTGGGTCCATTTCTAATGATATTCTGAACAAAACCCAGATGCCAGCTTTTTTCAGGAAAAATTGAAGAAATTAGGGTTTGCTGCTTTTTCAGTCAAAATTTAAGATTTTCGAAAACGGACGATCTGGGTTATCTTGCATTGATATTCTGAACAAAACCCATATCTCAGAAAAATTCTCAAAAAATTCGTCCGTTGAAGCATAAAAATCAGCATTCTAAAAATAGAAATTGCACAAGACTTGTCTGAACCAAGGCGAGTTTACAGTTGTTCTTCAAGTTTTCTGAAATGGAGTACACTCCTAATGTTTTCAAGTCCGAATCAGCTCTCTTTCATAATTACATCAAAACAGCTGAGACAGACTTGCATCATGTTAAGCCGGTGTTCGATCTATATCCCTTGGAGAGAGCAGGCAACATTTCAATCAAGAACCTGGGTCATTCTGGACTCCTCGCAGCAGCGTCTATTCCTATATCAGTTCAGAGCCTTGAGTTCGTAATCGCTTGCATTAAGCATTACAACCCGGCTACTAGGGAGATCCAGTCAGCGGATGGCAGGTTGATTTGCAGTCTAAAGCCTGACATGGTCGAAAGGTGTTTTTCCATTCCCCCATGGCCTGAAAGTGTAACTCTTTCGAGGGATGAATGTGAAAAGATGTGGAACATGCATAAGGACAAATACAGCAAGAAGATTGCACAGAGATGGATGAAAGAAAAACATAAGACATTGCCCAAGAATGTCGGGCGAGGAGAGTTCAAGGACGAGGTTGCCATCATCATCACTTTGCTCAACAGGGTCACTGGTTCAGCAGATGCCACCAAGTTCCAACCTTGGATGTTTTATGCCATACCTCACATTATGAAAAAGACTGAGTTTTATGATTGGCCTACTTTGATAAGTGACTGCCTACATCAGCAAATAACAGAATATTTTCAGTTTCATGTATTCCACATGGTGTCATATCTAGTCTATTTGGTGGCCTATCAAGGTCAATTCAGAGGATTGAACACCGAGGGGTCATTGAGCGTTCAACACATATATAATTATTATCCCCAGTTGGAATTCACAAAGTCGTTGCACCACTACAAAAGGGTGAACGAGGCATTCTTGATGTACACGGTGCGTGACTTAGACAATGAATTGCACGTCCGCATCTCTTCAGTTGCCAGGGCAGCAATGGCGAATGGGCAGATTGGTTTATACAGTTTCCTACCTTTACCTATCTCAGGGTTTATGGTTATTCAGGTGCCCCGCTCATGTTGCCAAGGTATCCGTCAGACGAGGTCATCTTCATGGAATTCTTGAGGCAAGCTCACGGTGTTCATATAGCCTTGAGAAATAGAAAGAAACCCTCTCTTCACTTTCCATTAGGGTTGGGTATTTATACATGTAGGACCGCTACAGATGCCAAGACAATTGGAGAAGAGCTAGATAAATTTGGTCTGAAATCCTACAGTGAGAGGCGGTCATTTGACCCTCATGGTGTCTACGCTGGCCGGTTGGAGAAGAACTACAATCACATACCCGCACTTGAAGATTTTTGGGCTAACTGTGCAGATGAGTTTGAAGTGCGAAGGCGTAGTTACAGCAGGTTGACTCTCCATCAGATGAAAGACTGTTTGAATGAAGACATTGAAGGACTCTCCGATGATGATGAAGATGTGCTTCTACCAATGTACACTCAGAAAAGAATCGAGGATCAGCCTCTTCCACAAGTTAATTGGGCAAACAAGGAATCTCTTTCAGTTGAAGACAGAACAAAACAAGTTGTGGAGTATAGTAAGGTTTTCCTAGTGCTTAAAAGGAAGAACTCTATTCCAGTAGCAGAGCCGCCAAGGATAATTCCCTCTTCTTCCACAGCACAGTCAAAAGGAAAGGGTAAAAGTCAGTCTCAAGATGGCATCAAAGGCAGTAGATCGAATAAAAATGTAAGAAGAAGGATGGATTTCTCAGGCATAGTCATACAGGAACAGCCTACAGTTGATTCAGAAGTTCCTCTTGACAGCCCATACCTCAGAATGAAGCAGAGGAGCCGCCTTCAACACATGTTCCTGTACCTTTGACGGGTTCGTCACCAATTCACATTGATCTTGATATCGAAGATGATGAAGAGATTGCAGCAGTACCTCCTAAGGAAGTTAGTAAAGATACTACGGTGTCTTGGCTTGAGAACTCCTTAGGAAGGTTAGGAGAAGGCCTTCATATCAAGTGAGTGTCGATGATCTCGATAACATCTATCAGGGGAACCTCCTAAGAAGAGGCAAGAAGCTGGTTGTTTGATGGAATCCGATACAGGGTGTCATAGAGACTGCAATTTTTAAGAGATAAGAATAGGGATGAGGTGAACATGGATAATTTTGTCATGGTCAAGGCTAATCTCGGTAGAAATACAGACATGCAGATTTGAGTCTCTTCAAAGTTGTATCTGAAAAACTTCATGAAAGAGTGCTAAAAGACGGAGAAGACAAGGCAGCCCTCAAGGCTGAAAATCAACAGCTTAAGCTTTCATTTCTAACCTTGCTCGTGGTTCCTCACAGGCAACTCAGTTGCTGCCCCAGGTCTAGAGACACCAGCTTCATCATCA
Organism: Sequoia sempervirens; assembly: GCA_007258455.2. Classification (NCBI taxonomy): domain Eukaryota; kingdom Viridiplantae; phylum Streptophyta; class Pinopsida; order Cupressales; family Cupressaceae; genus Sequoia; species Sequoia sempervirens. The sequence continues at coordinate 9,328 of VDFB02263129.1, read as the reverse complement.
TGTTAAGACAGCTGTCATATGTGGGAAAGAGACTCAGGGAGTGGATCGAGAGCTTCATTGTCAGAGGAAAGGAGATCTTGGCTCGGATGTTCCAGTTGAGAGAAAACGCTCATGAACTTCGTCAAGGCATCCAAGGATTTGAACAAACATTGGCTGAAGTAAAACCTAAAACCTAGGCATGAGATTATCATTGCTGATTTAGACACAGCCTACGGTTCAGCGGTTTCAAAGGAGCACAAAAGGAAAATCCTTGCTTGGAGAGAGCGTCATGTTTTCAAAATTAAAACTTATGAGAGAATATCTGAAGAATTCATCACCTACAGACAAAGGGTGGTTGAAGCTCTCCTTTAAATCAGCGAATTTGTCATAGAGATCCCCTCTCAGTACAGTCTTGAGGATGGTTCTTACGTCGGGCTTGAGGAGGTGCAAAATCAGTTCCAGAATGTTGTTCATAGTTGCAGCCCAGTTGGTGGAAGGATAGGTCATGTTTCAATGATGTCAGCAAAGTTCAATAAAGCGGCCAATGAGATTGAAGATTTCCAGAGATCTATTGCAGATGCCGAAGATATTCTTGAAAAGCGGTGTTTTGCTGTTGATGGCATAGATGCAATCGAACGGTGATTAATAACTGAGACTTAGCTGGATGATCGGAGCGCTTCTTTAAAGCAGTTTGTAGTTTTCCGCTTTCTTTCTATTTGAATAATCCTTCTTATCCATTCTTGAGGATAGAAAGAAGATAGTGCTGTAATAGTTGGCGCCAGTTAGGCTTCTTTCTAGATTTAGTAATAATAAAGCTTTGCTTGCCGGAAGCAAGCTCCTAGATTGTGAAAAGCAAGGGAGATTTTAGGGTTCCCTACTCCTCGCTTATAAATAAGAGCCTCTTTGCTCATTTATTTTTTCTTGAACCGTATTAGGAGAACAAAATGGGAGCCTATTGTGCCTTCTATTTGTTGCTCAAGTATTGTTCATTTGTATTGTGATAAGCAAATTGTTGAGCCTCTTTAGTCAACAAGGAGTTAGTAAGATTGCTGTTTTCTATTGTGTTAAGAATAAGTTTGCAAGCCTCCTTAGCTGCAATTTCTTGTTCAAGGCATGTTAGAAGGGAGTTTTTGTTTAAGAGATTTGAGTAATGAAATCATGAGCCTCTTTTGCCTTGGTCTAAAATCTTAGATTTCCGTTATCTATGTTATGCTTTTATGATCTTTATTTCAGCTTACAGTGAAGTGTGTAGTTGTTTGTTGGGAGAGAGATTGTTAAAGTATTTTTGTCAGAAAATCTGCCTTGTTAATTTCTAACTTCTCTTGCTCTGCTATTACTTGAGAGGTTAGGAACGTCTTTAGTTTAAGTTAGTCGTAGTTGAACTTCTTATCAGAAAATCTCAGCTACGGCGTTTGTGTTTAAAAAACCTTGTGCTCTAAGCTGATCCAAAAAGATAGGCAACTTAGTTTTAGTTTACTTTCTTTCAAACACCATCAGCAAGAGGGAGCTTCCCCTCCTAATTTGAAGAGCAGTTTGTCTGTGCATAGCTGTCCGTTTTCAAATCCGCATTCCAGAGGTGCGAATTTAAACGCCAACAAAATCCTATCCCAACTGATTAGATTCCATTTTTGGGAGTCTAGATTCCCTACCCATAAAAAACTTCCTAGAAAGAGAATCAAAGTCCTTTAGAAAGCTTTTGGGGGTAGATAGCACAAGGAATCTATAAATAGGAAGAGCTTGCAAAATAGATTTTAATAGAGTCAAACAACCATCAAAAAGACTAATGACTAACTTGCATTTTGAATTTGTCAACAATCCTCTTCCAATGATCTCTTTTGAGGATACTAGTCGATAAGGGAATACCAAGATAATCCAAAGTGAACTGTCCTATATTAAAGCGTAAAATAAGAGCAATTCTTTGCTGGATGACCAAAGGAGTATTAAGGAAAAAAATATTGGACATATCCATATTAATTTGTCAGCCAAAACTTAGAAGCAATCAAATATAAATGCAAGTGTAACACCCAACAAGGTAGTGCCATCTACAGATTGAAGATGGGATTGAGGATCAAGAGCCCAAGCCATAGTCCAACCCTAAATGCAACCAATTGCTCTTTGATGCTTAAGAAATCTACCTAGACCTTCAACCATAAGAATAAAAAGATAGGGGAGGATCACCTTGCTGCAATCTTTTGGAAGTAGAGAAAAGAGGAAATGGGATGCCATCCATAATAATAGGGTTGGAGGGAGAAGCCACATAGCTCATAATCTGGTTAATCCACCTTGAGCAGAACCCAAAGGTTGATAGCACATTCTTGAGGAATGTCAAAGACCATCTAACCCTATCATAAACCTTGGACATGTCCAATTTGATAAGCATAGCTTTGTCTTTGGAGCAACCCATAGAATGAATGGCTTCCAAGGCCACAATGATACCATCAAGGATTTGACGCCCCTTCACAAAACTACCCCACTTCAGTGATATTAACAAAACCAAGATCTGTTTCAAACAATCAACAATGAGTTTAATGATAATATCATAAGTGAAATTTTAGAGAGCAATAGGGTGGAACAAATCAAAATAGTTACCCCCCTATTTTTTAGGAATCAATATTAAAAAAGTAGAATTGATTGCTTTGAGCATTTGCTTGTTGGTCTAAGATTCAGAAATGACATACAACAAATCAAGTTTTAGAATGTCCCAAAATTCTTGAAAAACAACTAATGGGAAACCATCTAGACTAGGAGATTTACAGTTCTTCATTTGGAACACAACCTTTTCAAGCTCTTGAAGAGAGATGGGCCCCATAAGCATACTGTTCATATCCTTAGAAACCAAGGGGGAATGCAATCCAAAATAATTTGTTCCTCCATCAAAGCTGGAAGGCCACTTTCCATGAAAAGGGAGTAGAAATGTTGAACAACTTCCCCATTAAGATCCTAGGAAGAAACCTTAGATTTCCTTGTGAAGAGATGAGAGAAGAGATCACATTACCACCTCTTGTATTTTTAACCAAATGATGGAAGAAAGAGGTATTCTTATCTCCCTTCTAAAGCCAATTAATTCTCATTTCTGCTTCCAAAATATCTCCCCTTGAAGATTAAATTCATTAAGCTCTTTAGAAAGAGAGACTCCTCAAGAAGATGCTCCCTAGTCATGCCAAATTCCCTAACTGGAAAGTAGTAAAATCTGATTTTTCTTGCACCTATTTCTTTTTCAAGAAAATATTTCCAAAACCAAATTTGTTCTACTATTTGAGCCAAAACTTATGAAATTGGAGATTTTTACAGGGGTGCGTATCAATACTAGAAGGGGGCTTTCCCTCCAACCACCAGGTAACCATGTTCTCATGAATAGCTTGATCTCAGAGCCACATTAATTAAAAGTTGAAAGGAGGCTTTTTTGGAAGAGAAAAGAAAGAAGAAGAAAAGTTAATAGGCTAATGATTGGAACCCTTCCACTTCAAAATGTTAGAAAACGAGATCCAATTGTCACCAATCCAATAGTTTGAAACTAAAAACCTATCAAGATGTTCTCAAATGGATGTTGACCCACATATATCATTCCAAGTGAAAAGGCTACCTCTTGGTTTAACATCCACAATATTAAGAAATGACAAATTATCTTGAGACAAAGCGGAAAGGGCTCTAGTCAACTTGAATGTCCAAGTTTCTCATCAAGACTAAGAATAGCATTGAAATCATTTGCCAAGATTGAAGGAACAAGAAAAAACAAAGAGTGAACAAATCTTATATGTGAGCATATGAGAGCCTTACCTTGGAAATTAGTAGGGGCATAAACATTGGGAAAATGGAGCTACTTGAATCAAAGCAGGGAACCCACCATTGGTTAGAAATGTTTATCCGCTATCCAAGGAGTGACTTAACAAGGGTCTCATAAACATGTTAACCCTCCAACAAAACCTTGAGCTCCAACACATTGACATTGACTACCTTTCCAAATCATAGAGGAAATAGAAAATGTTTCCTCCATAGATAGTTTGTTTCTTGAAGAAAGATGATATCTGGCTTGTGTGTCCAAATAAGGTCTCAAACAACCTTTTGATGGGTAGTGCTTCCCAAATCCATAAAATTCCATGAAATCACTATCATTTTTGTGGAAATAAAGTGAGCGTCTAGTGTTCGAATGACACCAGATTCCACTAGTGATTCCCCAATCATCCTCACCTTTTCTTGATCTCTTTTTCTCCTTACTTTGGAGAGCTTATTCTAGCCAACCCTTTTGAGTTTTCTTTGCTAGAGCCTTAATAGAGGAGAAGCATTCTTAAAATCATCCTTTGCACCTATGGCTTGAGAAGCTTTTGGCATGACACAATCTGCAAAATTTTTAAAAGAAGTTTTTGTTGAAATGGGAGAAGCTGCAATTAAGCTGGAGTCAACCTTATCCTTTTCTTAATGACTAATAGGGACCTCAATATGACTTGGAGAAAGAGGATCCCCTTCTTTGGGTAACCCTTGTATTCTAGTTAAATTTTGAGCTTTTGCTAGGGTGGGTGGGACACTAGAATGAAGGAGATCTGAATCTTGGTCAGCCTGGTGCTTTTCAATTAGAGTAGATCCAAATTCTTCAATTTTTTTGAGAACATCAAATCTGTTATTAAAATTTCCTCTTGGTAGACCTTTTTTTCTTCTAATAGGATGATTCCTTTATATCGAGGTTTCATAAGGATAAACCCATTTGCATTTGGCCCTTTCGCATGAGTTGGGGCTTTTCCTTTTGCATTTACTTTAGTTGTAGAGATCTCTAGAGGGGAATGAGGGGCATTTGGGGTCTTCATTGGAAATTGCCCATGTGCACAACAAACACATGATGTAAAAGGAAGAGCTTCATAGGCTATATGTTGGATCTAATGTATGTTCCCTAATATTATCTCTAAAGAGTCAAGTGAAGGCTTATTTAAGTCAATTTCAACACATATACAAGCATAAGATTTTACCTTTCTTTCAAGCGTGTGGTAAGAAGAGTGCATGTGTTTCCCAAGGATTGCAACAATAGATTGCAGAATATCAAGTCTCCAAAATTCCTTGGGTGCCCAAAAGAGGTGATCCTAACTGGAATCTCAAAAGGGAGCTCCTCCACAAGATCAAAACCCACATGCTAGGGTTTGATGAATAGACCATCTTGATTGTGAAAATATGGACCTCCCTCAAAGGCCATTTATTGATCAACCATTCTTGCATAAATAACAAAGAAGTAGTCATTCACAGCAAGAATAATCTCTGTATCTCGCTTAGGTTGCCAAGTTTGATGAGCCTAGGCTTCCAAGAAGGGAAAAGAGGTTTTAATGCCCATAAACTTTCATAGAGTGTCTTCAAAGAGATAAATACATCATCTACAATCAAGTTAGGGTTTATGACTAAAATGGGTCAATCCATGCTCTTCTTCAAGCAACCATTTGGTTTTGGTCGTTTCTCCAAATTGTGATTAGACTTGCCCTCACTTGTTGCATACACTAGAAAGCAAATAGCATTATCATGAGCAGATGCGAAAGGTTCATTGTCTCTAATTGCATCCTTGAAAGAGAAAGGACCCCTAGGTGCAACCATGTACACAAGGAAACTCTCGTGGTGGAAAAGAAGGAAAACACAAAAAACCAAATAAAAGGAGATTAAAAACCCTCAATCCACAACTACACCTCTAGAATCCTAGCAAGGCCAAAGTTCCCAATGGAAGTAGCTGCAAACACTAGAAAAGGGTCTATAGAAGCCCATGGTCGTGGCTTTGCATTGGTGAGAGATGGCTCCATAGATTAGTATATATTTATACTATAATTTTGATTTAAATCTAAAGATATATTATGGTGCCCAACCCAAGAACAATAATGAAAGAAATATGCACGTGACAACAACACATTTGCTACAACCACTCCAAAAGGAGTGGCATGGGAAAATATTTTACAACACTACCCATGCCTGCGGAAATTAGGCCAAATTATTTTTCCTATGAGAACAAAGACCCATATGTCGTATAGATTTTTTTAGGATCGACTCTTTTGTTGTTGACCATGGTCCAACCCTCAATATTGTCTACTTAATTTGATGAAATTAGAGATGTCGATAGAAGATTGATTGATATTGTTGAGAAGGGAGTTCAAAATGTTTGATCCTATGCCCATTCCTTAGCTTGAGTAAAACTTGAGGGACGTGTAGCATTACTAGATCTGAAAGGGGAGGGAATGGGAAATAGAGAAATAGCATATTTTGAGCATCCGATATCTTTATCACTAGATTCCATCATACCCAACTTGATAGTCAAAAGAAAAGCCACAATTTATATAGATACCATAGGGAGGATCAAAAGACATCTACATAATGAAGAGGTGAAGGAGGACAAGCATCCACTAACTATATGCAATGCAAACCCATCTACAAGAGGATGACTAAGGGCACAAAAGGAGGGGACACATCAGAAGTATTTGAAGATTTAGGTGTAGCCCTTTTGATTGAAAAATGTGATCAACGCATTCCGATCCACCTAGTATCCCTTTTAGGATTTTTTAATTTACCCAAAGGGCAACACACAACTATATGCCCTACTTGAAAGCATTTTTTGCAAATCTTGGAATCAACGTTTCAGATCACACTCTGTGATCCATCATTAGGATAGAGAGCTCAAGGAGATGGAAGCATCTTTTGCACCTAAAAGCTAGATTTTCATAAACAATGATTTGTTTCCAAACATGATGCTCAACTCTTTTGATTGAAAAGTGTGATAAACATGTGCCCTTCCATCTAGTAGCCTTTTTAAGATTTTTTGGTTTTCTCAAAGGGCAATCCACAAATCCATGCCCTACTTGGAATCATCTTTTGCACTTGAAAGCTAGATTTTCATAATTAGAGATTTGTTTCCAAACATGGTCTTTAAGTTGGAGCCATATCTCATTAGATAGGCCTTTCAAAATGTTTAACTCCACTTGATTCCCTATAGAAGTAGAGTGAATGAACCCATCAATTTTTGGGTCTAAAGCCAAAAACCTTCTTAAAGAATTCTCAATACCTTGAAGATAGGAATTGGCCTAGAATTGAAGTAGGAGGTAAGGTAACCACACCCGAATAGGCAAATCAGAAAAGGTTTTTGTCATAGGGTTAAAGGTAGGGAACTATGGCTTCACCAATAGTACATGTTTTTCTAGAACCACAAGCCTTATTCTAATATTGGAAATCGTTTTTCAAGTGATTTATAGAGAACAAAAAATCTGTGCACTAGGAAAAGTTTTTAATGAGTTGTGAGGTTTGGAGAGCTTTGTTTAGAAATCAAGCATGTAGAATAGAGAGGATTGGCCACAAAGTATTGAACTTGAACATTGGACTCAAATTATAATATTTTATCTCATCTTGCATAACATCCTTTTGAAGGGTTTAAATTGGGTGGAACCTTAAACAAAGAATGAGATCAAGTAGTCAATTTGTGGTTCCAACACCATAGAAGTCTCCTTAGGAGAAGAATTAGGAATATGAGATTTTGGTAGTAAAACCCTAGAACTTGAGGTTTGAGCCTCCACTAGCACAAAAGACCTTGAAGCATCATGTGTTTTGTCATATGGGCTCACCTTGTGGGGGTCTAGGAGAAACAAGCACGAGTCCTTGTGCAAAGTGTGCTCTAGAAGTCCATTATCTGAAGTGGATACAATAGAAGGGATGGAAGCGTCAGGGTTGGTATCATCCTCAAAAACATTCATGGCAATAGTAGAAGAATCCCTAAGACTTGAAAGTTGAAACAACTAAAATAATAGATTTAGGGTTTTCTCTCAAAAGAAGTGGGAAAGGGAAGAGCCATTGCACTTTCATTGTATAATTGGTTGTTCTATTTGGATATATTATAGTTATAGTTTATAATAATTAGTATTTGAAGAGTGTGCTCTAGAAGTCCATTATCTGAAGTAGCGGCAATAGAAGGGATGGAAGCATTAGGGTTGGTATTAAACACAAAAACATTTATTGCACTAGCAGAAGAATCCTTGGGACTTGCAACAATTGAAACAATAGATTTAGGGGTTGTCTCAAAAGAAGTGGGAAAGGGAACATCCATTGCACTTTCATGGTATAATTGGTTGTTCTATTTGGATATATTATAGTTACAATTTATAATAATTACTATTTGAAGAGAAGAATAAACAACCTCTACAATAATATCTAGGCTCATCAATTAGTAAAGCAATATCACAATTAACTGAGATGAAATAGTTTGAGTCAAGATAAAGCATTGAAATATGTTTTGAAATTGAGAAAGAGGGAAAGAGATGCTTAGCTGTTTGTGTAGAATTGAATCTCCTATTGAAATATGTTCCTTAGAATTCTGCTATCAACTCCATGACATTGAAGCTCCAAAAGATTGAAAATCTATGCTATAACAAATTTTCAGGACAAGGGCAACACAGGACATGGGGACACATTTTTGAGACAGAATTTTTGGGAGGCAATTTTCTAGGGGCTGGTAAAAGATGACTATTATAAAATAGGGGAAATTTTAAAATATAGGAAATTTTTAATATTCATATGATAACATTGATAAGGAATTCATCATATACATTATAGAACCTTAATACATAACATTAGAGTGAGATTTCACATGAGATTCAACAAAGAAATTAATAAAATTTAATTGCTTTTATTGTTAATGTGTATATGTATCACATAAAATTTACGACAAAATGCCCAAATGTTTCAAGTTTCAACCACAAAATGACAAAAACATAGAAAATCTGCAGCTGCCCCTAACTAACAGCTACTAACATTGCAACAAGGCACTATGCACGATCACCAACTTCTTTGCTTGTTGATAGTTAAGCTTATTCCTCTTGATTGATTGGATGAAGATGAAAGTGGACCAATTCCTCTGTACAATAGAAGGAAATGACAACTTGTAAAAGGAGGCGAGTGGCAAGTATCCTTAACTCTAGTGCATCCTTTCTATGACACATCCACCATCCAGTAGGGTTGGTTTGAGCTAATGCACTTCTATCAATCCTTGCCTTTGGTTTGCTAAATGTTGGACTGCAGAGATTGACAAAGGCTAGCAACTATTTTTGAAGTAAAGTAGACTTCTCATTTGTATATGTCTTTTAAAGGGCTTTGATAAGCCGTACTTTCATCTCTCCATCATGAGATTGAGGCACTCTCGTAAGCCTTTTTCGCCTACCTTTTGGGATTTGGAGCATAGGTTACCATATGAAGTGGGGTGTTCATAGTGTTCTACCATTTGTCACACTGGACCTAATGTGCTCCCAATAAAATCCCAAATTTGTATCAATGTATGAATGGCTTGCTTCATCTACCCAAGCATGCAATCAAATGTTTCATAAATTTCTCTATATGTGCAGGTGTGATG
>VDFB02263128.1:0-46566 GCA_007258455.2 Sequoia sempervirens | reverse complement strand
TCTCTTAGCATCTGTTTCATACATATCACTTGAGTACAATTATTGGAAACATAAATGTATTCTGCTTTAGTAGTAGATAGAGAAATTAAGTTTTGCTTTTTACTTAACTAGGATACCAGCTTCTTCCCTAGGAAGAAAGCACCACCACTAGTACTTTTCTTGTCATCTACATCACCAACCCAATCTGCATTAGTATATGCACTGAAAGTGAGATCATCATCCTTTGGATAACAAATTCCAAAGTTAGTTGTTCCTTTTAGATATTCGAAGATTCTTTTGATAGCAATTACATGTGATTCTTTTGGATCAGCCTAAAACCTAGCAACCATACATACAACATTCATAATGTATGGTCTAGTCTGAGTCAAGTAGAGCAATCCACCGATCATTGATCTATATCTAGTTTGATTTTCCTTAGGAGAGCCATCATTCTATGTTAACTTACATCCAGTCACCATGGGGGTACCAGCAGGTTTGGAATCATCCATCCCAAACTTCTTCAACAGTTCCTTCACATATTTGGACTGAGATATGAAGATCTCCTTGTCCAACTATGTAACATGCAATCCCAGAAAGAACTTCATCTCTCCAATCATACTCATCTCAAATTCACTCTTCATTTCATCAACAAACTTCATACATAGATTATCATCTCCTCCAAAAATGATGTCATCAACAAAATATTTTGTAATTAACTCCTTATCATTATCTAATTTGAAGTATAATTTGCTATCAGCAATAATTTTAGTGAATCCAGGCTTTAGTAGGTATTTGTCCAATCTAGCATACCAGGCTTTGAGGGCTTGCTTAAGTCCATACAAAGCTTTCTTCGACCTACAAACCATATCTCCCTTGTCTATTAGCTGAAATCCATCCTACTGTTCAATGCACACTTCTTCTTCCAATTCTCCATTTAGAAATGTAGACTTTACATCCATTTGATAGACTTTATAGTTCTTGTGTGCAACATAAGCAAGAAATAGTCTAACAGCTTCAATCCTAGTGACAGGGGAAAAGGTTTATTCAAAATCAACACCTTCCATTTGAGAATACCCTTTACATACCAGTCTTGCTTTATTCTAGACCACTTCACCTTCTTTAGTCAGCTTGTTTCTAAATACCCATTTAGTACCAATCACATTTTTGTCTTTAGGTCTCAGAACCACTAGACATGTGTCATTCTTTTCAATCTATTTCATCTCTTCCTTCATAGCCTCTAACCAATGTTCATCTTGATAGGCTTCAATGAAATTTTTAGGTTCAATCTTGGAGATCAGACAATATTCTTCTGCAATTTTTCTTCTAGTTTGCACTCCTTTATTCTTATCTCCTATTATTTGATTTTTAGAATGATTTAGTTTTACATGCCTTGGAGTTTTGGGGCATTCTTGAGCTTCTGATTCATTTGATCTTTCTTCTACACTTGCACTTGTTTGTGCCTCCTGACTGACTTTATTTACCAAAACAAATTGAGGTTGTTTCACCGAAACAACTGGAACATATGGAACATATGGCACAATTTGAAGTTGATTTTGCGTTTGAGCATTCTTCCCTTGGCTTGTAATGTCTCATCATAATCATAACTACAATGTTTGGATGATTTGACAGAATCCTCATCAACTCTAACATTTGTACTTTCAACCATCTTTCTCAGTCTTTTGTTATAGCACCGATAGGCCTTGCTTTTAGTGGAGTAACCTAGGAAGATTCCTTCATCACTTCTTGCATCAAATTTTCCTATATCATCATCTCTCCTGATATAACACTTGCTTCCAAAGATATTAAAATACTTAACAATTGGCTTGTGACCAAATCATAACTCATAAGGAGTCTTACCAGATTTACCATTAACATTTACCCGGTTTAAAGTATACACTGCAATGCTTATGGCTTCACTCTAGTACATTTGAGATACATTTCCTTCCATCATCATTGTTTTGGTTGCATCCAGAATTGTTCTTTTCTTTCTCTTTGCAACTCCATTCTGTTGAGGGGTTTGAAGAGCAGATAGATATATTTTAATTCCATGCTCTTCACAATAAGAGTTGAACTCCTTGGAAATGAACTCACCAACTCTATTAGATCCCAAGCACTTAATTTTCAGACCTTTCTCATTTTATCCCATAGCCTTGAAACTTTTGAACTTCTCCAATGCTTCACATTTTTCTCTTAAAAAGGAAACCAAAATCATTCTAGAGTAATCATCAAGAACCAACATAAAATACCTTTCTCCATCAATACTTCTGACTCTGGAGGGACCATAAAGGTTAGTATGTAGAAGCTCCAACAAATTATTTGAATAAAATTGTTTGCTCTGGAAAGAGACTCTAGTTTGTTTACCCTTCTGACATTCCTTTTAGATTACATTAGTAGGCTTCACTAACTTAGGCGGATCTCTTACTGCTTGAGTAAAACTTATCTAGATAATGTTGTCAAAGTTTACATGACACAACCTCCTATGCCACAACCATCTTTCATCTACTTGAGCAATTAAACAACTTCCACTAGCAGTGTTCACATGAAAAATATTACCTTTTTTTTGTTTTCCTGTTGCAATCATATTCTCAGAACTCCCACGTATCTTGCATCTTCCATCTTTCAACTGAAGATCATATCCCTTTTGAACCAGTTGTCCAACACTCAACAAGTTGTGCTTCAGGCCTTCAACATAGAGGACATCATCAGTGTTATCCTTACCACCAAGGAAAATAGATCCTCTACCATGAATCACACCAGCATTGTTATCTCCAAATATTACAACCCCACCGTCATACTTCTCTAGACCCACAAATTTTCTTTTATCACCGGTCATATGATGTGAGCATCCACTATTAATGACCCACTCATCTTTTTCTTAAACTTGAGCTGCAAGAGATTTTTCATCTTTAGTAGATTTAGTAGCCACAGGATTATCTTCAATGGTAGCAATGAAAGCCCATTCATCTTCTTTTCCATTATCTTTATCAGACTCATCATCAGTCATTACTTCTTCAGCAAAGTAGCATCTCTTTTGGAATCAAAACTTTTTAGGCTTAGATCTAGGAACTATTTCAGGACATCTTGATGCAAAATGACCTATTTTACTACATGAAAAACATTTAATTGGAAATACATCTTCATAATTACCTTTTCCTCTCCCTTCTTACTTTGCAATCAATCCTTCCAATTCTTCTACCTCTCTTTCTTTATCTTCAAGTTGTTTCAGTTCTTCATCATACTTGGATATCTTTCTGGAACTCTCTCCTGGACTATATCTTTGTCTATTACTTTCAGATACAATAGCCTTGAATTTATATTTAGTCTTTGGTGTAGATTCACCAGATTCACTTATTTCAAAAGCAACAAGCTTCCCAATCAATGTGTCTCTTGTCATCTTGTTCCCTGATCTAAACTCTTCAATAGCATGAACCTTCATTTTGTAGGAGGGAGGCAAGGATCTGAGTACTTTAGCTACAATTTCATCCTCATCCATAGAACCACTGACACATTGAATACCCATCACTATTTCATTCACTCTCTTCATAAAGGAAGTGATATTTTCATCTTCACCCATCTTCAAATTCTCATACTTTCCTTTCAAGCTTTGTAGCTTAGCCATCTTCACCTGTGCATCTCCTTCATACAAAGTTTCCAATTTTGTCCAAATCTCATGAGCTATTTGTAGTCCCATCACATTAGCCATCTCCGAATCTGTCAGAGCACTCACCAAAGCTTTAATAGCCCTGGTATTACTTTCAACATTTTTGATCTAATCAGCAGAAGAGGGACCATTCTTAGGAATAGTATATGGATCTTTATAATCTTGTAGTAGGCATCACCAATGCACTTTAGATGACATTGCATCTTGTCTTTCCACATTGAATAGTTAGTGTCATCAAATCTAGGACTATCCTTCTTGAATGTTGCCATCCCATATCACCTCAAGCTTTTAGACTTCTTCAAAGGAACCTTCCCTGATACCAATTGTTGGAAAAACAAGGACAAAAAAATAAGAGGGGGGTGAATCAATTGTCATAGAAATTTAAAATTTTCTTACTGAACTCAACTTAAATCTTAGATCTAATGAATAAGCAATTAACACATCAGAGAGACAAAGAACACCCAGATTTTTTTTACGTGGAAATTCTATTAGGGAAAAAACCATGATGGATGTTAGTCCACAAGATTATACTCTGCTAAAATTATAATGAAAAATAATAAGGGGAATACACATGCATTCAGTCACATTTCCTAGAGCTCACTGCTCAAATACAAAAGGGGCTCATTGCCCAATAGAATAGGATTAAAAATCTGGAGGGTATAAACTGAGAAAATAGTTTTTGCACAAGCTTGGTTATAGTTCCAATTAAGCTCAACACTTCTTCACACTTCGCACAGTCTTCTTCACACTCTACTCTACAATCGAATGATATTCACACATACACACATAGGAGCACACGAGACACCTTCACGACACACAACACCAATGAAACAATCGCACTTATATATCCGCTATATGAGATTTCACAACTTAGTCATCCAAGAAAATAAAATATTTTGTAATGTTAGCCCAAATTTACAAATAATTTTTTTTATGTGAATCCACAAAGGTATGCCACAGCATAGTGGGAACCCAAATTTAAAACTTCAACACAAAAAAACTTCAATTCATTTCGCCTCGACGATCCACAACACACTGCCACCATCATGTCGGCCAAGAACAAGAAAAGTCAAACATTTGGAGAAAAATATTTGACCATGAGCACACTGATCGATGTGGACATACCACAAAGATAGAGCATAATCTAGAAGCATCCAAGAACACCAAGAAACAACATAGAAGCATCTGCAACAACTGAGATCAACAAAATCACACAATCTTCATTCAAAAATACTGATAGAGACCATAGAGACAATATGAAACCACAACACACTCAAAACTTCACGCAGACCTCTGAAACTTCCGATAGATGATCTAGATATACTTAACAATAAGCTCTTTAATCCACACCAACTAATCTTCTGCGTACAAAACAAGAAACCTTCAAGACTTACACAATTCCACTAGGAACCTATAACACTTTCTTTTACAATTTTCTCAATATCTTCAACATATACAACCTTTAGTACACCAAATGCTAATAGTGTTGACATCAATGACAACCACATATCAGCAACACAACCACAACATCCAATAACTCCGTAATATGATGACCTAGGAAGTCCACTTATAATAGTGACAATCAATGAGGTAGCAATACCTAACACATTTGTGGACCTAGGAGCAGCCATTAATGTAATGACTATTGATGTGATGGAAAAGCTAGGACTCGTTGATTTATGTCCCACATCTACAATGTTGCAAATGGAAAATAAGTCCATAGCTATTCCAAAAGGTGTCCAAGAAAATGTTCTTGTTAAGGTTGACAATTAGGAATATCCTATAGATTTCCAAATAATCCAATCCCTCACACAAAAGGACAATTATCTAATAATTCTAGGAAGACCATGGCTAGCTACTATTACAGCCAAGGTTGACTACAGAGAGGGAGGAATTATGATTTCACATGGTCCCAATAACAAAAATTTATTCTTGTATCCTCCTGCTAAACCTGTTGAACATAACAAAGTTTTGGTTGATGAACCAGATGGTCCCAATGAACAAGAGAATCTAGCATCACTTGCTATGGTGGTCATTAAACAATATGGTGAGGAGTTAGAAGATGAATTGGAAAACAATACGGAAAATATTACCGTGGACTCAAGTGATGAGGAAATGGTAGACATAGAAGATATTCTAGGGCAGCCAATCAATGTAGATCACACTGAATCTGATAACACTAGCTTCATGGGGTTACCTTGTTCTCTAGCTAATATCATTCCAAAAACGGATCACTTCTTTGAAGATATTGTTAGACTCCACAAAACCATACTATATAGCTTTCCTCTCAACACTTTGACTAGAGAAGTTTATATTATCACCTACAACCATCTAAGGGTCACAACCATCATGTTATTACTAGGAAAAACTTTGAATATCAACAACTAGTTGACAGAGTCAAAAGAGCATAAATTGTTTGATATCTTGGTAAATAGATCAAAATCTTTTGCTTGGGATTATGCAAACATGAGAGGAATACACCCAAGTGTCTGTTCCCATAACATCTATATTGAGGGTGTTAGACCTATTCGTCAACCACAACGAAGACTCAATCATGCCTTGAAAGACATTGTTAAAACTAAAATTGAGAAACTCCTACAAGTGGGATTTATCTATCCCATTTCTGATAGCAAATGGGTTTCACCTTTGGTTGTGGTCCCAAAGAAAAATGGGAAGTGGAGAGTGTGCGTTGACTATAGGGAACTTAACAAAGCTACCCATAAAGATTACTTCCCTCTACCATTTGTAGACCAAGTATTGGATAATCTTGTTGGTAGGAAGTATTTCTTATTTCTAGACAGAATTAGTGGATATAACCAAATATGAGTACCTGCAGAAGGCCAGGATAAAACAAATTTTACTTGCCCCTGGGGAACGTTCACATATCACGTCCTTCCTTTTGGGCTATGCAATGCTCCTGCAACATTTTGGAGAGCTATCCTGGAAATATGTATTGAGATAGTGAATGACTATGTGGAAGTCTACATGGATGACTTCACCTAGTATGGTTCAACTTTTGATGAAGCCCTTCAAAATCTAGACAAAGTATTGAACTGATGTGAGGACCATCAGCTATCCCTAAGTCATGAAAAATTTCTAATAATGGTGGAACAAGGAATAGCGTTGGGACACCACATTTCAGCTGGAGGGATAAAAGTGGATCCTAAGAAAATTGATGTGATAAAACAAATTGAGACTCCAAAAAACCAAACTAATGTTAGAAGTTTCTAAGGACATGCTGGATATTATTATAGATTCATAGAAAATTTCAACAAGATAGTAGCTCCTATGTTTTCCCTCCTCCAAAAGAATGTAGATTTTATTTGGACAACAGAGTGTCAATCATCATTTGAAATAATTAAGGAGAAACTCATCTCTACTCCTGTCCTATGTGGACCTAATTGGAACCTTTTGTTCCATATTTATGCAAATGTTTTTGATGATGCTATTGGAGTGGTATTATATCAGGAAGATGAGAATGGGGAAAAGTATGCTATATATTTCATTAACAAGTAAGAATTTGACTCCTAATGAATGGAATTACACCACCATGGAGAAAACATGTTTAGCTGTAGTTCATGCAATCAAGAAATTTTGACATTATATCACAGGGTACAAAGTAACTGTGTTCATAGACCATTCAACCATCAAGTACCTAATGAATAAGCCTTTAGTAAATGAAAGGATAATCAGGTGGCTATTGCTTCTACAAGAATTCAATGTTACCATTATTGTAAAACTAGGGAAGTTCAACGTAGTTGTAGATTTTTTTATCTGGGATCAAACAAGATAATGGAGATTGTGCTCATGTGCAAGATGAATTCCCAAATAAAAAATTGTTTTCCATCTCCATTAAAACCCCTTGGTTTGATAACATCACTATCTACTTGGCCACTTCAGAGTTACCACCTGATTTTACATCAAAACAAAAGAGACCTCGTTCAAGAAAGTGCTCTATTCAAATGGATTAATGGAATATTATTTCGGTGTGATCCTAATATGGTTTCACGATGTTATGTCAAGGCAAGTGAAACATATAACATCCTTAGAGATTTCCATGGTGGCCGCTCTGGAGGCCATTATTCTGCCAAAGGACACCCCATAATATTTTGGGTGTGGGATATTACTGGCCCTCTATGCATAAAGATGTAAAAAAAATATGTTCACCATTGTGATGAATTCCAAAGAGTAGGGAGAACCACTACATCCAATCGAATGCCCTTGTAACCCCAGGTAGCTCTTGAACCATTTGAAAAGTGGGGGTTGGATTTTATCGGTCCTATAGACCCTCCTTCACAAGGGAAAGTGTATGTTTTGGTCTGTATCGACTATCTGACCAAGTGGGTAGAAGTTCAAGCTCTAAAAGTTGCTAGGGAAGAACAAGTAGCTGACTTCCTTTATAATAATATTTTTCTCAAATTTGGGGTCCCTAGAACAATTGTCACAAATCAAGGATCCCATTTTATGTCTAAATTTATGTTAGCCTTCACTGATCATTTCCAGGTAATCCATAAGAAGTCATCACCCTATCACCCACAAGCAAATGGTCAAGTAGAAGTCACTAACAGGGAGCTAGAGAACATTTTAACAAAAATAATTTCATTAAGGAGAAAAGAATAGGCCAAGAAACTACCTGAAGTCATTTTCTCTTATAACACAAATTGGAAATCAACCATTGGTTTCAGTCTGTGCAAGTTAGTTTTTGGGAAGAAACCTCTTCTACCCATTGAATTTGAACTACAAACCTTGATAATAGAAATGGAGTTAGGCTTAGATCTCAAATGAGCTTAGGTTGAATGAGTCCTCTAGCTTAGTGAATTAGATGAACTTTGTTTAGATGTTTTCCACCAAACTAAGCTAGTGCAACAACAATGAAAGACCTGGCATGATAAACACATAAAGGAAAGAGAGTTCCATAATGGGGATTGGGCACTATTATTCAATTTTAGATATAAAGATCATCAGGGGAAATTGAGGACTCATTGGTTGAGTCCATATAAAATTTCTAAAGTATTTTCAAATGGAGCAATGCAACTCAAATCCATTTATGGTGACACTCAAACCCTCTTAGTCAACGGTCATCAATTACGCATCTACCACAAACCTATCAATAAAGAGGAATTTATGAAAATGGTAGAAATGCAAGGAGAAATCCAATGAATTGTCTTTGCTATGGTAGATCCAATGTAGTTTCTATTTTGAGTCAAAAAAATGCATGTCTATGTATTTACTTTACTTTAGAGAATTTCTTTTAAATTTTTCATCTTTTGGACTTGGCTAAATTTCATTTTCATCTTGCAATACTTTATTTTTAATCAAGCACAAATTTCGGTGCATCTTGTTGCGATGCTCCGAAACTTGCACGCTTGACTAGTGTCATTCCTTGTTTTATTCCTACAGTCTAGTGTATATTTTGATGATGCTATAGAAATTCTAAAGTCCAAAGTCCTTCATCCTGCTTCCTTCTTTTGATGACATCTTTTGGCAATGCTCCAAAAATTTTCTTGTTGCATTTGGACTGCATCTTTCAACAATGCTCTAAAATTTTGTTGTTTCTTCCTTTCGGCGGCATCTTTCAATGATGTACTACAAATTTTGTTACTACTTATGGCTGCATCTTTCAACGATGCTCCAAAAAATTTATTACTACTTCTAGCTGCATCTTTCAGCGATGCTTCAGAAATTTTTTTGCTACTTCCGACTGCATCTTTCAACAATGCTCTAGAAATTTTGTTGTTGCTTTTGGCCGCATCTTTAAGCAATACTCCATAATTTTCTTTGCTACATTTCGGTAACATCTTTCAATAATGCTCTGGAATTTTATTTTTCATTATGGTTGCATCTGTCGACGATGCTCCATAATTTTCTACTTCACTTTTTCCTTCCAACCACATCTCTTAGCATGCTCTAAATTTTTTGTTCTTCATCTCGGTTGCATCTTCTAGGGATGCTCCAAAATTTTCTAAATTCCCTTCTTTTCCAAATGCTTTGATAAATCCACCATCATACACATCCTCATTATTAAATTTTGTTGCCACCTTTGAAATCCACGCCCTACACTGCCATCTCTTATCAATAAATTAAAGTTATTATGGCTACTTTTCATCATAATAATCTCAACATTAATTAGTTGTCTCATCTCCCTTCATAATAAATTCATCACCACCCTCGCCAACTCATCCGATTGTATTGTTACATCAGTAATGGTAAGCGATTTTCAAATCAACAACGGGATGTAAGGTATGTATAGCTTTTACTTTAAGTAGGTAATTATTTTGAATAAAAATAAATAAATTTCCACGAACTGCCACCCTTTCCAAACTTAATAACTTGTGCGAACTATACTTTCACTTTAAATGTGGCAATACATGGGCTCTTGTCCAAGCAAAGTCATGATTTTAGTACAATGAAGCCAAATTCCATAATTAACTCATGCGAAAGTATGAGTGATTTAAGAGTTTACATTTCTTTTAATCTGCATCTCAATTTTGTTTAAACAGTCTTTCACCTTTTGAGTGCCACAACATTCAGAAGAAATTAATAGAATTAAAGGTAGAGACAACATGGGAGGATCCTAGAGGAAATCAGAGCTAGCTTCCATAGACAAGTTATTGGCACTAGGTAAAAATTTAGAACTATTTCAGAGGGTTGGATGGCTGGAGTTTATAAAGAAGTTTGAAGGGCACAATGAGCAATTGGTAAAAGAATTTGCTAAGAATTTTTTAGATGGGCAATCAATTGTGCATGGGAGGAAATTCAAGGTAAGTTATCGAGTCATTTCTCATTTATCTAGCATTAAGAATGAGCATGTAAATTTATTAGAAGCCACAAATATTTCCTATCATAAAATGGTAGAGTTTTTTAGTGGGGAAAGGGAACCTCAACCCTTATTAACTATAACTACCTGAGGGAAAAACAAAGGGTTTCAACAAATGTCCACTCTAGAGCTATGGAGAATAACGGTGGCCTAGATAATCAAGTATTTCACTTGTGAAGGGAAAAGTGTTGTAGTAGTTGGTCCCCCTTTTCAATTATTGACTCATTTGCGCCATGGCGCCAAAAACCCTCAACTCAGAGTCAACAAAATGGATGGAGTGGTTCTAGGTCCATATTCCTCTAAT
Organism: Sequoia sempervirens; assembly: GCA_007258455.2. NCBI lineage: Eukaryota > Viridiplantae > Streptophyta > Pinopsida > Cupressales > Cupressaceae > Sequoia > Sequoia sempervirens. The sequence goes on along the minus strand of VDFB02263128.1, from coordinate 35,805 downwards.
GCTAACAAAATGGATGGAAAGATGTTATTTTTTGAAACAAGCAGGGATAGATAATTCATGGTTAAAGAAGGAAATAGTTTTGTTAAAAGAATCATATGATAAGCTTTATCAAGCTAAGATAGATGCATGCCAAATTGGGGAACTATTGTTAGCCTATAGGAAACCATCTAGACTATATTCTATGTTTTTGAATGAGCAACTGTTAAGATGGAAATTATTGACAATTTCTTGCAACTTGCCTCATGATCTAGATGATGAGGAATTTTTAAAGGCATTTAAAGAGTCAACACCTGCTCAACAGTACCTACTATGTGAATTCTTTGTGCAAAATTTGTTCTTAGAAAGGCATACTAATTTTTTTGTTAATCTCTTTGTCAGTGAAGTTCAACTCAAAGCATTCATGTCTACAATGCAAAATCATATTTAGTGGTAAGAAAGGACCAAAGAATATTTGCAGGAAGAAAGGACTGTGGGACTACAGATGAGATACCCTAATAGGAAACCCTCTTCATTTAAAGCTCAATTCCAAAGCATTAGGATCCATGAAGCTGTGAGAAGTAAGTATAATGATAATATTTGAATTTGTTTTGAGCATTTCAAAGTTCACGGGCCAAAATTGATAGAAAAAGCATTGAGTACTTGTGAAGAGAGGTACACTCCTCTTCCTATGTACCTTAAAAGGAGAGGTGATTTCACCTACCAATATTAAGTGGTCCTACAAAAGGTTAGATGCATTGGCAGAAATACTGCAATAGCTTAAAATTAAATGGATAGGAATGAAGTATAGACCTCCATTACTTCTTTAACCACCTCCTCTTGTACATGTCACTACAAAACAAAACCCTAAGAATTTACATTCATGGAAAGTAAGGGTTAAATTCAATGAGGGTTTTCTTAGGAATCCTAATAATTGGGATAGAGAAACAAGGGATCCATATGACCTCAATGCCAAATACGATGAGCTAAATAGGAACATGGATATAGAAAGACAAATGACACAACAGAGAGCAGGAGGACCTACTCAAGCCTAGAAAGGGGAGAAATGATGAGGTATAAATAGCCTCATGAATATAATAAGCCAAATACCCTTTATTATTTCTCCGAATCACTTTTAACCTACCAATTGTTTTTTTTAGGATTAATAATTGCTTACTTTTTGTAAAAGATGTATAAATCGTTATTTCCTAAAATTGGTTGAAATAAGCTGACTAGCACTAACATAATGGTATAGTTTTTAGTATTTTACATGACATTATACATGACCTAGTGGACTTAAAGCTAACTTCAAAGTAGTTGAAGATAAAATGCCACAAGTCTAGGCACCAAAATTTTAGGAGTGCATAGTGGAACAAGTCTTTTTAATATTTTCTATTTTCTGTTTAAAAACTTTATGGCTCACTCAGATTTTTTAATATGTTTTGTGTTATGGACCTTAGTCTACTAGTTATTTGAATTCTATTAAAATACTTTTTCAATAGTGATCCTCCACCATCTGAAATATAGGATTTTGTTAGCAAATTTTAGTATATATGTTACTGTTGGCAACACAAGGGCAGACAACTAAGAGGGAGGGGGCTGAATTAGTTGTCATAGAAATTATACTTATTAAACTTATTCTTAGATTTGATAAATAAACATGAAAGCATAAACCATCACCACATCAAAAACACACATAACACCAAAATTTTTTACATGGAAACCCTGTTAGGGGAAAAACCATGGTGGAGGTTAGTTCACAAGATTATACTCTGTTAAAAGTATTAAAAAATTATAAATGGGGAATGCACATGCATTCAAGTGCATTGCCTAGAGCACAATGCTCAAATACAAAAGGCTTACTGCCCAAAGGAAGACACACTTTCTTACAAAAAAAATTGGATTACATCCACAATATTTTGAACTAATAAAATAGCATATGCTAATGCCTGATTATAGTTCCAGTTAAACACATAAACATCTACTCACTCTTCTTCATAGTTTACTTATGCCTTCAAAATATTAGAACATTATTTGCACACAACACTTGCACACTTCTCACACTAGTGACACCATTTCCTCAAATGGTATAAACAATCGATCATATATATCCATGACTAAGGATAACATCATCTACATGTCAACTTTAACAAAATATAAAATGTGTACAAACCGTCGACCCCAATCAATAAAAAAAATTCAATGTGAACTAATCAAAGTTGGCCACAGCATAATAAGTACCCAAAAAAAAATCTTCAAACATGAAACACTTTCAAAAATTACGCCTTGAAGATCCACAACATGCTACAATCACCCTGTCGGCCATGATCATGAAAAACATGAACACAGAAGAAAATCACCAATCATGAGCACAATGATCAATGCAGACCAACAACACAGATAGAGCACAATCTAGAAACATTCACAAGCATCATGAATCACCACAAAAGCATTTGTAATAACTCAACTTAATAGAATCACATTATCTTCTTTCAGGAACACCAACTAAAGCAACAAAACAACTACCAAAACACAAATACTCATAACTTAATCAAATCTTCATGTGGATCTCTGAAACTTCACATGGATAAAATAGATATAGTCAACAACAAGCCCTTTGATCCACAACCACTTATCATCAATATACTAAAATATCCATCATACTGAACTTCACTACATCACTGACAATTTGCAACTTATTTTATTACAATTTTCTCAATATCCTCTACATATACAACCTTAAAGAAATTAATGCCAATAGTGTTGACATCAATGACAACCACATATCAATAACTTCCAACAATCCCCCCCTTTGGCATTTATGGCAACAAATGATGTGAAAAACACCATCAATGCAACTTTCTCTTAGCACTTTCTCCCCCTTATATTTTGACTCTTTTATCCTTAACTCTTTCACAGTTTTTCACATGACTCTTCTCCCCCTTTGACATCAATGAAAAATATACACATTATCTTTTTCCACACAAGATCTAAACCACATATCTGAACATCTAATGAGTCCCCCTGATTAGTAGCCACCACAACATCAATCAAGATCATAAGATATGTCTATGAAATGCACAGACTTATGCAAGTCAATGAATCTTAATTCTGATTAAGAGGTGTAATCACCCCTAGCTTCCCTCTGAGATACTCAAAAGTATCCTTAGGCAAGGGCTTGGTAAAGATATCTGCAATCTATTTCTTAGTGGGCACATACTCCAATCTGACTTCCTTTTCACTCACCTTCTCTCTCAAAAAGTGAAACTTGATAGATATATGCTTTGTTTTTTAATGCAACACTAGATTCTTAGAAATGTTAATTGCACTTGAATTATCATAGAATATAGCAACAGGTTCATCATACACAACTCTGATATCTTTCAACATTTGCTTCATTCACAATACTTGAGTATAAATGCTAGCAGCAACAATGTATTTTTCCTTTGCAGTAGATAAAGAAATGACATTTTGCTTCTTACTTAACCATGAAATTAGCTTCTTTCCCAAGAAAAAATCACCACCACTAGTACTCTTTCTGTTGTTCACATCTCCTGCCTAATCAACATCAGTAAAATCACTCAAAGTAAGGTCATCTTTTTTAGGATACCATAGGCCAAAATCAATTGTCCCCTTCAAGTACCTAAAAATCCTCTTCATAGCTGTCACATGAGATTCCTTAGGATCAGCTTGAAATCTTGCAACAATGCATACAACATTCATGATATCAGGTCTAGTTTGAGTCAAATAGATTAATCCACCAATCATGGATCTGTATCTAGTTTGATTTTCTTTAGGAGAATCATCATCTTGTGTCAACTTACATCCGGTCACCATAGGTGTACCAACCACTTTTGAATGTTCCATACCAAACTTTAGCAATTCTTTCACATACTTGGACTAAGATATAAAGATCCCTTTAGCTAGCTGAGCAATTTTCAATCCCAAAAATAATTTCATTTCTCCAATCATAGACATCTCAAACTCACTTTGCATCTCATCAACAAACTTCATGCACAAACTATCATCTCCTCCAAAAATGATATCATCAACAAAGACTTCAAGAATCAAATCTTTATCATGATCAATCTTGAAGTACAAATTACTGTTAGTAGTACCTTCATTAAATCCAAGCTTCAAAAAATACTTGTCCAATCTAGCATACCATGCTCTTGGGGATTGCTTAAGTCCATACAATGCTTTCTTCAACCGAAAAACCATATCTCCCTAATCAGTCAATTGAAATCCATCAAGTTTCTCAATACACACTTCTTCTTGTAGTTCACCATTTAGAAATGCTGACTTGACATCCATCTAATAAACCTTGAAGTTTTTGTAAGTAGCATAAGCAAGAAATAGTCCCACAACTTCAATCCTAGCAACAGAAGCAAAAGTTTCTTCAAAGTCAATTCCTTCCATCTGAGAATATCTTTTACACACAAGTCTTGCTTTGTTTCTAATAACTTCACCTTGCTCATTCAGTTTGTTTCTAAAGACCCATTTAGTTCCAATTACATTTTTGTCTTTAGGTCTAGGAACAAGAATCCATGTATCATTATTCTCAATCTGCAGTAGTTCTTCTTTCATTGCTTCCATCCAATGTTCATCTTTGCATGCTTCATTGACACTATTAGGCTCAGTCTTTGAGATCAAAAAGTATTCTTCTACAATTCTTCTCCTAGTTTGCACACCTTTATTCTTATCACCTATAATTTGATCTTCTGAATGATTTAGTCTTACATACCTTAGAGTCTTAGGATATTCTTGAACTTCAGGCTCTTGTGATCTCACTTCTGCACTTCCACTAGTTTCTTCCTCTTGATTTTCCTGATTCATCATAATGATCTAAACTTGATTGGGAGTCTGAAATCTCTTTTCTTTATCTGAACTATCATTCTGATCATCTAAATCATATCCATAGGTTCTGGATGGTCTAATTATGTCTTCATCAACCTTGACATTAACACTTTCAACTACTTTCCTCAATTTATTATTGTAGCACTGGTAGGCCTTACTTTTTGTAGAATAACCAAGAAAGATTCCTTCATCACTTCTAGCATCAAACCTTCCTATATCTTCATCTCTTTTGATATAGCATTTACTCCCAAAGATCTTGAAGTATCTAACACTAGGCTTATGACCATACCATAGCTCATAAGGAGTCTTACCAGTATCATCTTTGACATATACTTAGTTGAGAGTGTAAATGGAAGTACTCATAGCTTCTCTCTAGTAGATATGAGGAACATTTCCTTCTAGCATCATAGTCCTAGTAGCTTCTTCAATTGTATTGTTCTTCCTTTTCGCAACTCCATTTTGCTAAGGGGTCCACAGGGAAGATAATTGTCTCTTTATCCCATGCTCTTCACAAAAAGAATTAAAGTCATGGGAAGTGAATTCACCACCTCTATTTGGTCTAAAAAATTTAATCTTTAGACCTATGTTTGTCTCAACCATAGCCTTAAAAATATTGAATTACTCTAGAGCTTTAGATTTTTCCCTTAAGAAAGTAACCCACATAATTCTATAATAATCATCAATAAGTAACATGAAATAACTATATCCTTGTAAACTTCTGACTCTAGATGGACCACACAAGTCAGTATGCACAAGTTCCAACACTTCATTTGAACAATGTTGTTTGCTCCGAAATGAAATTCTAGTTTTCTTCCCTAACTAGCATTCCTTCCATATAGTATTAGAAGGTTTTATCAACTTAGGAAGATCTCTCAATGCCTGAGTAGAACTTATCTTGATAATATTATCAAAGTTTACATGACACAATCTCCTATGCCACAACCAACTTTCATCAACTTGAGCAATTAGACAACTTTTACTAGTAGCACTTAGGTGAAAGATATTACCTTTTGTTTTTGTACCAGATGTAATCACTTTTTTGGAACTCCTCAATATTCTACACTTTCCATTCTTGAATTGAAGATTGTATCCCTTATCAACCATTTGTCCAACACTTAAGAGATTATGCTTCAAACCTTCCACATATAGAACATCATTAGTATTATGCATACCATCAAGAGAAATTGATCCTTTTCCATGGATTACACCAGCTTTGTCATCACCAAATCTTACAACACCACCATCATACTTTTCCAAGCTCACAAATTTATTTTTATCACCTGTCATTGGATGAGAGCATCCACTGTCAATCACCCATTCATCTTTTTCTTCAACTCTAGAAGTTATGGATTTCTCCACATTTGTGCAAATAGCAGATTGAAGAGGTACTGGATCATTTTCCTTGATATCAATAAACACCCATTCATCCTCACTTGCATTCCCTTTATCGGATTTATCATTTGTCACACCATCAACAACATAATAACACTTTCTTTGAAATCTAGGCTTGTTAGGTCTTAGCTTAGGAACTCTTTCCAGACACCTTGAGGTAAAATGACCTATCTTATTGCAAGAAAAAACATTTAATAGGAAGTTTCCCTTTATAATTACCTTCTCCTTTGGCTTCCCTCTTGACAATAAGTGCTTCAAGCTCATCTAGTTTTATCTCTTCTTCTTCAATCTCTCTCATTTCCTCCTCATACTTGAATTTTTTTCTAGAAGAACTTTATCTCGGATCATATCTCTACTTATCCTTTCTGGAGATAGTAGCTTTGAATGCAAATTCTATCTTAGGAAGAGAATCACAAAACTCACTCAACTCAAAAGCAGTAAGCTTACCAATCAACATGTCTCTAGTTACATTTGTCACAGTCTAGATCTCCGCAATAGCAGTAGATTTGGCTTTGTATGCAACAGGAAAGGATCTGAGCACTTTAGCAACAATCTTTTATTCTTCCAATGTTCCACTAGCACATATGATACAACACACAAGTTCATTCACTCTCCGCATTTCACCCATTCTTAACATTTCATATTTCCCTTTCAGGCTTTGCATCTTAGCAATCATGTGCATCACCTTCATACAAAGTTTCCAACTTTTTCCAAATCTCATAAGCAGTCTTTAGCTCCATTACATTTGTCATCTCAAAATCATTCAGAGCACTCAACAATGCTTCCTTAGCTCGAATATTGTATTCAGCTTCCTTAATCTCACTTGTAGTAGAAGGAACATTTTGTGGGATGATATATCTATTCTTTGTAATTGTCTAGTAAGGTTCACCAATGCATCTCAAATGAAACTCCATTCGAGTCTTCTATAGAGAATAATTAGTTCCATCAAATCTCAGACTATCCTTCTTATAAGTTGCCATCCCAGATCACCTCAAGCTATTAAACTTCTTTTGAGGAACCTGCTCTGATACCAATTGTTGGAAACACAAGGGCAGACAACTAAGAGGGGGGGTGAATAAGTTGTCACATAAATTATACTTATTAAACTTATTCTCAGATTTGATAAATAAACATGAAATCATAAACCATCACCACATCAAAAACACACATAACACCAAGAATTTTTACATGGAAACCCTGTTAGGGGAAAAACCACGGTGGAGGTTAGTCCACAAGATTATACTCTATTAAAAGTATAAAATAATTATAAATGGCGAATGCACATGCATTCAGATGCACTACCTAGAGCCAATTGCTCAAATACAAAAGACTTACTTCCCAAAGGAAGACACATTGTCTTACAAAAACATTCGGATTACATCCATAAGATTTTGAACTGAGAAAATAGCATCTGCTAATGCCTAATTATAGTTTTGGTTAAGCACATAAACATCTACTCACTCTTCTTCACACTTTACTTCTGCCTTCAAAAGATTAGAACATTATTCACACACAACACTTGCACACTTCGCACACCACTCGCACAATTTCCTCAAATGGTATAAACAATCGATCATATATATCCACGACTAAGGAGAACATCATCTACATGTCGGCTTTAACAAAATATAAAATGTGTGCAAACTGTCGGCCCAAATCAATAAACAATTTTCAATGCAAACTAATCAAAGTTGGCCACAACATAATAAGGACCCAAAACAACATCCTCGAACATGAAAAACTTTCAAAAATTATGCCTTGAAGAGCCACAACACGCTATAATCACCCTGTTAGCCATGATCATTGAAAACATGAACAAAAAGAAGAAAATCACCAATCGTGAGCACAACAATCAATGCGGACCAACAACATAGATAGAGCATGATCTAGGAACATCCACAAGCATCATGCATCACCACAGAAGTATCCAAAACAACTCAACTTACTAGAATCACATTATCTTCTTTCAGGAGCACCAACTAAAGCAACAAAACAACTGTCAAAACACACATACTCATAACTTAATCAAATCTTCATGCGGGTGTCTGAAACTTCATGTGGATAAACTAGATTACTCAACAAAAAACCCTTTGATCCACAACCACTTATCATCAATATACTGAACTAACCATCATATTGAACTTCACTGCATCATTGACAACCTGCAACTTATTTTATTACAATTTTCTCAATATCCTCAACATATACAACCTTAAAGATATTAGTGCCAATAGTGTTGACATAAATGACAACCACATATCAACAACTTCCAATAGTTATTGCCAAAAACATTGATACAGTGATACTATTATAATGCTATGATGAGCACTCTTTAGCTGTGTTACACTTTTATATGAATAAATAAATACTACAATCCTATTTTGAGTCAATCATTCTGGATGATGGAAATATTATGGATGGATTCATTTTGAAGATGCAAAATTACATGTGATATGAGTTAAGCATAGGAATACCCAAGAGCTAGCCACTCGAGGGAATCGTAGACTAGATAGATAAGTATTTTCATTTTCAATTCTGTTATTTTTATTCTATACATGATAAATGTGGATGAATGTAATTTGTATGTGTTTAGCTCTATCAAATAATCCTGTAGGTTATAGTTCAAGTTACAATATTTAGTTCTATTTAATTAAAATTTTGGAGCACCCACTTTGGTTGTCAGTTATAGGTTGTTAAGCTTACTTTATGTCAACTGTTAGTTGATGCAATATTAGAACCACAAACCACCAAACATTAGGAAACTTCAGTCCCAAACATTCATTGAGAAGATCACTTTGCAATTTCATCAAAAAAATCCATCAAAATCATTGGACATACAAGGCTATCGGCAACCAACTCACACACCCATATACCAATCCATTCTCAGACTCAATTTCACCTTTGTTATCATCAATCACGACAGTAACAAAACAACAATATGCTTAGTAAAACTCTGAATCAAAACACCAAAAAATGCACCATATCTCTCATCACTTCAACTTACCTCAACAAGGAAAAATAACCTCCAAAAATCTCATTTATGCTACAACCACTTATCCAAATCTCCAAGGCACTATAATTAACATGTTTTTGAGTGAAATAACCAATCACACACTTACCAAACATTGTCCCATTCAGACTTACTATCTTGTTGCAGTCATGACTCCATTATGCACCATGGTTCCATAGTAACCACAACAACAAAACAACAAGCTAGTCTTAAAACTTCTAAATATTTAGACACCTTCAACAACACCTTTTAAATAGGTTTCAAGCATTTAAAATCATATCTTAATTTGTGTTATCAAATTTCCTATTTTGAGCAACCAAATCACCTTATGCCTAGTAGGTCATCAAACCCTTGCATCAGGTGATATAATTTTAATCCTTTTGCTTCAACACAAGCTCAATATAGATTAGGAACCCCATTTTAGTCATTAAAAACATACCACAAAATAAAATACACTTCTTTTGTAACAACCATAAAAAAACTGCTTGTAACACTAATAAAGAGCCCCCATTAGGCCATTTTAACAAAGAAAATACTTTTATATCATCACCAAAATAGTCAAAGACTTAAAATAGTCTTTCATCATGCTTCAAAACTAAAGAATCACTCACTTTCAAGGCCCAAAAGGTTCTACAAAACACTGTATCTCAAAACTTTTAAATGTAGGCTTTACAATACAAAATGCATGAGGGTTTAATGTGAAGGACCATTGCAAACCTTATACCATCTTGTAACCACTTCAATCATGCTTGGATAAGTCTTCCCATGCTTTAGGAACTCTCTTCCAACCTCCACAATTGTTATCTCTGCAAACCCTAGCCTGTAGCAACCATTCATGAATCTTTAACACTGTATTTCCCCCTATAAAAAAAATATCACCTTTATATTCTTGAATTCCAAGGCTCTACCGACACAAAAAATACTTAAAGTAATCTTAAAAAACACTGAACAACCCATCCCACCAATCTCCTAAACCTGCCTTGGTGGGATGGTGATTTTAACCCTTATAAGACCCTCAAACTCTTGACTGGATTTTCATATCAGTTTTGAAAAATAGATTAATTCAAACCCTAAACTCCAATGAAACCTCTCAAAATCAACTTATTTTGAAGGAAGACATATTCCTTTATGAATTCAAAACAAAATCAAAACCCCAAGGCTATTGTACAATCCGTACAGGACTAGTAATTGAGAGAAAACACAAAGATAATGCAAAACAAGGAACTTTATTTCAAAAATCTGTTCAAGATTACAAAGTATGATGTCCTCCACACCTTTTAAAGGTGTTTTGAGATAGTTAAAGAAATTTCCCCCTCAAATTCTTTGACCAATCCTTTCCTTTTCCACTTTGTCTCTTCATATTCCTGATTTTTTTTGCACTTTTTTCAATTTAGTAACTTTTGACAATATTGCAAGTTTTGTAAGTTTTGCATTTTTTCACCAATTGGACCACCTAGGACCTATTAAAGGACTTGAATACATTCAAATTTACCTTTTCCTGCACCATTAGTTGTTTCCACTTGAACTTTATAGTTTTACTGCAAGCATTTCCTTTTAGGAAATTTATATGATTTCTAGTTTAGTCATCTTATGCTTTCTAGTTTAAAATAATTTTACGCTTTCTAGTTTAATAGCCTTTTAGTTTAAGTTATGTTTATAATTGTTCCAAACATTCAAAAAATCTAAAAGAGTTAGTCAAGATGTTACCTATTGCATACAACCCTTGGACACTACCCAATCAATATATTTGATACATTTTCAACTAAAGCGATAGGACCTCATGATAGCCTACCAGTTATGTGGTTGTCAGATGGATGAATCATTGTTCTCAATAAAAGTTATAGTTTGAGGAGAGGTGGTGTGTCCCACCATAGCTTGGAATTGATCTACATGTAGGTTTGTAGGCACTGCAACAATAGCAAGTACTTTATCTAGGATAACTTTATGCTCAAGAGATAGGCATAGCAGCTTAAGTATAGAGATTTGTGTGAGAATTTTACCTAAATGATCTATGAGGTTGTATCATGAAGTTAGTGTTATCAACATGAGTGCACCTGAATGTGAAAGCAGAGATGCTTTGCAATCTTGTGTAACATGGGAAAACTTTTAGGTTGTGGGTACCCTATGTTGAAAGTTAACCTCTAGATTATAGGTCTGCTTCCTTCATGATATTCTAATCATTAATTGTAATTTTTATGGAAAATGGAAGAAGGCTTGAATTGAATGCATAAACTAAAGTTTAAACTATAGTGATGCACCTAATGATAACTACTATGCAGGTTGTTACACAACTAATACTCTTAGAAATTTGTTGACATAGTTTAATTTGAGCACTTTAATCACATAAATATTTCACAAAAAGGTTTGTTTAATCTTTCTTTATGAAGGAAATTGAATTTCATAACCTAAGAGAAGAGATAAACTTAATACAATCTATGACCTATGAAGAAATTGCTTTTTGTGTACATGCATCCAGGAAATGAGACAAAAATTTAAAGGTTTCAGATTTAAAACACAATAAATTTGCATCAAATCATTTAGAAGAAACAAAACACCAAAAATTGAAGAGGTGAATGCTAAATTTAAATGAATATTCTAAAGGAACTTTTGCAAATAACAATACTAAGTAACCTAAAAAACTAATATATAAAATACTGTGAAAAATATGAGTTACAAAATCAATCTCTTCTTTGCAAAAACGCAAAGGAAAAATCATCAAGAACTGAGGAAAAAATAAGTATTTTCCTCACTATATACAATAAAGAGCTTCAAAAAGCCAAGAGGAGAGAACTGAAGTCAAAATGTCTGAACTGTGAAGCTGATGTGAAAATGTTGTTATGCCTCACCATTTGCTCCATTTTTTCTTTGCATGATTTTGGGAAAAAGGGACTATTCAATTAAATATTAAAGATAATCAATATGATTATTTTAATATTTATCATGTGAGCTCTCTTTTTTTTACATTGGATGGTAAATATTAAGGTAATAAAATATTACCTTTAATATTTAATTACATATTTTGTCTTATTTAAAATCATGCAAAAGATACAAGCTAAGTGTTTTTCACTTTAAAATTAAATGATAATATTGAGATTTAACTTTCAACTCCACTAATATGCATGATGAATCATCTTTGGTCGTGCAAGCTTGAAAAGCATGCAAAAAGGCCTCAAAATTGGAGCAAACTGAGTGATTAAATGTCCAAAACTCCCCTTAAGTGATGGTCAACCCATGTGGGACCTCAAAACTAATGTAGAACTGTCATTTGAGCTTTACAATCCTCCTAAAAAGGCAGATCTATTTTTTTCCTTAGAACTGGTGACAATTTCTCAAAAAATACAAACTGGGTCGATGAAAAATTTAAAATATTTTTTGCCTCATTGTTTTATAAATTATATCCAAAAAACACAAAAACCTGGATCACATTTTTTGAGATATGATTGAAACACATGACCACTATTCATTGCATCTTTTGAATCTGAGAGGGCAACATGTTGGGCTCAACCCTTGTGGGATTCCATTTTACACCACATGCTAAAATGTTGAACATGATGAACTAGTCATGAAACATGTACATGTACCTAATAAATCTTTAAATGTCTGGTTTTCTTATCTAATTTGCTCATATGTCAATTTTTTTTCTCACCCTAGCTTAATAACTACTTGATAAAACTTTACTTATTTAACTGGTAGCCAAAAATTAGTAACAGCTAGTGCAATAGGTTTTGAATTAGGACCCCTAAGGGTAACTATATCTATACTATTAGTAACATTGCAATCAAGTTCTTTTTCTTTTTATAATGAAAGTATTCACATGATTATCAACCTCATTGATGTTATTTATGATATAGTCATATTTAGCGATAACATGTTTTACACCATCACCAGCTTTGAGGGCCTTTCCTTTATCCTTGTCATGCTTAGGGAAAGGGTTTTTAAACATCTTGCAATAAGAGTTACCAGAAGGAGTGTGTCTATCAACTACTATCTTACCATCATCAATAAGGTCTTGTATTAGATGTTGAAGTTTATTGCAACTATTAGTCTTATGTTCTTTGTGTCTATGATAGTCACAAAAATGATCATCATTCCACCATGGGGGTTTGACTTGTGGATTATATTCTTTCATTTTAGATACCATTATATGATTATTTTCAAGGAGTTATTTTAATGTGGATTCAAGTGATTGTCCCAATGGTGTAAAATTTCATTTAGGGAAAACTATTTTTTTTTTTTCCTTTATCTGAAGATGAACCTTTAAGGTTGTAGATAGGTGATGATGTTTTAGTCATTTTCACATCAACAACTCCATCATTGACTACATTCTTGTTCTTTACCCAAAAAGGTGTCTTGTTTCTTGAACCTGATTTTTGATCTTTGTCATTATTAAGTTTAATAGTTTCATCATGAGTAGAGTTTTTTCAATTCGAAATCCCATTTCTATGACTTCATCAAATGAATCCAAGAATTTGATGCGAAGTTCCTTTCCAATTTCCTTTTTCAAATTTTGACAAAAGAGGTCAACCAATTCTTTGTATGGAATGGTATAAGGTAAACAATTGTTTTGTTAAGTGTCTCCATCTTTGTAAAAATGGCACAAAAGATTCTCCATGTTTTTGTTTGGTGTTAAAAAGGTTTGTCATGGTCACTTTAAGTTTATAGTTGAAACTATAATTAGAGACAAATTTATTAGCCAGTGCTTGAAAAGATTTGATGGTCAGGGGTAATTGTGAAAACCATTCCATAGCTTCTCCTCCTAGAATGTGAGGGAATAATCTCATAAGGCATGCCTCATCAACTGCAAATTCCAAGGTAGCAACAAAAAATTCTCTTAAGTGGTCTTTAGGATCTCCTTTTCCCTTATATTTATCAAGTCTTGGTATGTCCCAATGACTAGGAAAAGGTGGCATTGGTATGCTCGGATCGAAAGGATGAGGAAATATATCTTCAATGGAGAACTTATGGGATGATGTTTTACTATTGTTGAGAGTATCCAATTATTGTCTCAACGCTCTAAGCTCATTCAAAATAGGATTGTTTGTAGGTGTAGGTTTTTATGTCTTTGAAGATCTCTTGTAACCAAGTTGTAAATAAAAGGGTCTGTGATCTTTGATTTTATCCTCATTGTTTGTTTTTGTACACTTAGAATCACTAGATTCATGTTTGTCATTCATTGTGATTAAGGATATGTCAAAATTAGGAGGTAGTTTGATTCCATCATCAACAAGGTCCTTGAAGTATTGTTGTGGATTATGTTTGACTACCTCTGTAAGCAATTTAGTGAATTTATGATCATTAAGTGCTTCATCTATATGGGATTGGTTTATTTCTTCATTATCAATTTCATTTGTTTCACTAGTTGTAACACTAATGTGATATTCCCCATCAAACTATTTTCCCCAAGGGTTCCCTTCTTGAAATTTTTTTACTCTTGTTCTAGGGATCATGAGCGATTGTTCTGATCTTTAACCTAGGACTAGATAGTGTCTGAGACTCAAGATTAGGATGTAATGAAAACAAATATGATTCTAATATGAGTATGGGAATCGTATAGTATGATAAGCTTGGTATGATAAGAATGAAAAATCTCAAGGCAACTCTAGGTCCGAAGCTAATTATGATGAAAGAATTTACTTGTGCTATGATGGATAGACACAAGGATAAATTATCAAGAGAGGGTGTGTAGGAGATGATGAACTCCAAAAAGATTTCCCTACTCAAGGACACTGGTAATTCCCTAACTCAAGGATAATAAACCTCAAGTGATACATGTGATTAATAGCCAAAGGTTTGATTTGAAGACCTAGGAAAAGTAACCTAACTGCAAGCTAAAGGTTTTTTCTACCAATGATGGATATGCAAGGGTGGAGGATATGCAAGGACTAGGCAGAATGCAAGGATTAAAAGATCAGAATTGAAGGATAATGCCCCCAAGAGATTTAAATGATAGGTTCATTTTGGATGTTTTTGATGTTTGATTTTTTTGGGGTTTGCAAGGTTGAGATGTTGTAGATTCCTAGATATGATGTCTGTTTGAGTTTTGTTTCGAACATACATGCAAGACACATTAGACATAATGTTTTTTATTTTGATCTTGATGTGGAATGATAAAAACTTTGCACAACCTAGGATAGGAAGAGATACTACCTACTAGATCCCCACTTAGATTTCTACAGCCACTTAAACAAGGCAGACAACTAGAGACTTGGTGGCACTGGCTCCCCCTTACATGGAACACACTTCTTGAGCACACTAAGTCTCATTCCCCAGAGATGAATTTTTGCCTCTACACTTGAATATTGAAGATGTGGGGCAGCTTTAGAATGTTTGTTCCTATGCTAGCAAGTAAAAAGGATTTTGGCCACTAAAACAAAGGTTCTTAGTTAATACTCGGGGACATGGCACCTTGTGAGCATCCAACAAGCCACTTAAGTCTTTAATCACTCCTACTAGGGGCCCTTATACTTTTTACGGTAGTACCCCATTCTGAATGAAACTGTATGACTAAGCCTACATGTCATGAGGACTTGACAGTTTAGTCTCATCTTTTTATATACCGGCCTGAGATAAAAAAATGGTTGTAGTCATTCCCTCTTATGAGGCAGGCCCCTCTAAAGGTAAACAAAAGTGAGACAAGTATGTTGTTTTTGATTTCCCAGATCACACAAAGCTCAAGGAGAGACCATACACAACGCCTTTTTCTCACACTTGTATGGGGAGGTCCATTTTAAATCCAAATCGAAAGGTATAGGTGGTTGTACAAGTGCTAAAGGAATGATTTTGATTCTCAAGTTCATCAGGAGGCACAAGAGAAGAGCATACACATCTAATGGAGAAATGCAAACCATAAGACGTGACAAACACTCATTAATTTTAATGCCGCTTATGATGTCAAAGCAAGCACTCAAGCTCTTTTTAGACCAACTTATCCAAATGTGATCTAATCTAAAAAATAAGACACGATGTTTCAAGATAGATTCTCTGACAATCGAACCTGCAACACACTAATTAGTAGTTTGAGTCATTCTTAAAAAAATGAGAGTTTTATGTTTTTGATTTCAAATCTCTGACATGTGAATATATACAAAAGCCCAGTCAACACAGATTAGCTACATACAATACTCATAAACTACATAACAAAAGACCACTATGAAATGCTGGCTTTTGTACTCTAGTCATTACTAAAAGTAAACCATTGGAAACTCAAAACATGGCAACATTTGACTTATTATTTTAAACTATGATATCCTTTCCTATCACCATTTAAATGTATGTGAAAAAGGGATTTTGATATTGGTTAGACAAATCATTAAAGTTGTTAAAATATATTTAATGTAAAGACGATTAAGATTGGCTTTGATAAAATGTTTATGAAACATTTATTATAAACAACACACAAATTGTTTTTACTTGAATACATTAAGACAATAATAGATGGGGTAGGAGCCTTGTTGAAGGCTTGAGTTTATTATACTAAAATCATAATCAAATGTAATCACAAAAATGTTGGATACATAAAGAAAGAGAATAGACCTAAAATTTTGGGGCCTCCAATGTGTCCTAACATTATCATTTTGTAGATAAATGAGTGAATTCTTGAGGATTAAATTAATCCACCCTTTAGAGTTTCAAGTAGGCAACAAGGAGCATGACACACCTTCTTACCATTGAAAGTAATGCATCCTTACCTAAAGCCATTACATGGGTTATTGGCATAAAGTTTTAGGATAAATCTCTAGCCTTAAGGACTCTAAACAATATGAACTATAAAACATGATCCACAACTTACCATCACCTTATAATATATTTAATGGAATAATGTGTGGAATAGAAAAAGGGATCAATACTAGAAAATAAAATCTTTATATAATGATGGATGCTGACTTAATTGACTTCTTTAGGTATTAGGAGCCATGTGTGAGCCCATATTTAGATAAGCACAATTGATTTTTTTGTATGCATGAGTATGGATTAAAGAATTCTTGTTAAACTAGTGAACCCTCTCTCTCATAACTTGGATGATTGTAGATAGAAAGGGAACAATATAGGTGGTTTATGGATTGAATGATTGACCTATGGTGTGGAAAATGGAGGATAACTTGGTTATGTTCCCTTTCTTAAGCCTATCTAGATGTTTAAAATAGTAGTAACCAACATGGATAAAGTAAAACTATAAGAAGTCATGATTCTATTTATCTAACTACAAGAGTTTCCCACATGCTAAAACCAAATTTTCATTGCAATGCACATATGGTGAAGATTGGACCACTACGAGGGAAAATGTAGAGGGTTGCAATACATTTTGAAATGTAGTTTGTCCTCTAAATGTGATCACTAACTGGGTGTTGGCAAGAAGTTGAGTCCACTTTTTGGCCAAAAAGTGTAAGTGTTTTCCCTGATTTTCAAAATTTAACACATTTGACCTTAAAATTTGAAGTACTTAGAGATGGAATTTTGAAAAAAAAACACTAATCACAGAATGTAGTGCTCAGAGTCTAGTTTCCAAATATGTAATGTATTTCATTACCGAGATGATACAAATTGATTTTCAATGGGCGTTTCTAAAAACTATTGTTTAAATTTTTTTTTTTACTATACCATGCACGTGTATGTCATCCATATTTTGACCCAAATAATCGTATTTTTCTAAATCCTTTTGGGAAAATATTTGTAACTCACTGAAACACGTTTTTGATATTTTCTTTGTAATTTTTTTTGTTAAATTTTTATTGGCCATATTTGTTGTTTTGAAAAATCCTCATGTACATCACACATAAGATGACTTAAACTTATCATTTTTTGATTTTTTTTTTCAAATTGAAAAAAAGCCTGAAGTACATTTTCATGCAATTCATTTTACAAAAAAAATATTTTAATAAAAATTTATTAAAATAGTAAAAATCCTTGATATTTCAAGTTTATTAAAACAATCCAATTGTAAAAAAAAATACATATTTGAAATTTTCACTGTCTCATTTATAATGGGTTTTAATTTCTTCAAAAAATTCTACAAAAAAGGTCTTCAGACATGTCCAAAGTCACTATTTTCTTGTGAGATTGTCAGGACCTTCAACTTGCAGGTCAAACCAAGTCCAAAGCCTAGGTTTAGGTTCCCAAGGCTTTTTTTGAACCAAAAAACAAACCAGAAACCCGACCAAAAATTCAAATTTTAAGAAACAGGATTCTATTTACAAAACAAGATCCCGTTTTGTAAATTGAGATCTCACTTCTTTTTATTTATTATTCAGACCATTGAAAAAGAAACAAGATCGCATTTTATAAATAGGATCGTGTTTACTACGAGATACTGATTACAAAATGGGCCATTTCTTTTTTGATCATTTTTAAAAAAAATTATTGGCAAAATGTTACTGTGAATTCTGCAACTTAACATTTACAACCGACTACGCCAAATTCACCTAGTGTCTATCAAGTTTTGTCTTTACATGTCGTCAACTTGCAATTTAAATTGAATTTTTGAAAGGAGGCATCATTGGAACCATTTTTTGAGTGGAATTGTATTTGTGTTCTACTTGTTTGGAGGAACAAAAGAGGAAGATTTTCACTATTGAAATTCATTTGTGCTTGAGAATTTTATAATCATGGGTTCACATGCTTGTAATAAGAGGAAAAATAGGAAGGTATTGACCCTTGAAAAAATTGAAGCAAAGAGAGAGAAAGAGGAAAAAAGGAAAAGAGAGAAGAATGAGGATTCAATTAATGAATAATGCTGAAGCATCCAATTTCACAACTATTGAAGATAAAAACATTCAAGAGACCATGGTTGTAGATGATGCTAATTTGCAAGAGGTCAATTTAAAAAATAATACGATTGTACAAACTAGGCCTGGTATGTCTTCAAATCCCTCTTTCAATGTTAAGGAGAATGTTTCAATATGCACAAATCCAGGTATGTCTTCAAATCCACCTTTTAATGAAATAGAAATGAGAGATTTAAAAGACGCTAGATATAACAATGTTGACATCTATAATAGTTGTAGAGTTCAAAATTTGAGTCAAATTGTTGTTGAAAAAAATGAAAATCGTTTTGTTGTTGAAAATGAAGATAAAAATAGTTTTTTTGTTGAAAATGAAAATGAAAATCCTTTTGTTGAAAATGAAAATGAAAATGAAAATCCTTTTGTTGAAAATGAAAATGAAAACCGTTTTATTGATGAAAATGAAGATGAAAATGAAAATCCAGGATGTGATCTAAAAAATGAATATATATATTTTTTAAAATTGAAAGTGATGTTTTGGATAATCTTCCTGGTAAGATTTCTTGGAGACAAATAATAATGCATGCCAATAGATTATACAAATAATTTTTTTATCGTAAAAAACTTCCATTTCAATGTCAACTAATGATGCAATTGATGAGAATGTGGAAAATGAGAAAAGTAATGAAAAAGTTAGGCATCTTTGTTAAACCAAGAAGAAAAGATCAATCATTAAAAATTCCTGTCTACTATTGCTAGTGCCATTGAGTCTATTGGAAAAAAAAGTTGATCTAAAGATAAGAATGCAACAAGAAGAGCTATAACAACTGCTATAGTTAATAAAACAACTTTGAATAAAAGAATGGTAAGCGATATTAGTGAAATTCTAAAAATGCATTCTAAAACATTATTAAGAGTGGCAAAAAGAAGATAAAGTACATAAAATGATCCAATCAACCAATGTTGGGGTTTTAGTCATCGACTCCGAGGTTTGACATGAAATTAAATGTTGAAATCAAATCTTTGATTGAAAAATATTGGCAGGATAATACTTGGGTATCATCTAATGCTAGAGACGTTTTAAAATTAAGAGGGGTCCAAAGTTTGCATTCTTCATCCAAAACACCTATTAAATACAACACACAAATTGAATTTTATAGAAAATTTTGTGGTGATTTAGCATTACCTGGTAATATTAAAATAAGTCCAAAGTCTATTGAAAAATGTAAACCTTGGTATGTAAACATTAATAAGCAACAAATATCTTGTTGTAAAATGCATGTTCAATTTCATTATTTTTATGAAGTTTTTTGATATATACATTTTACTTTACATACTAACATGATTATGCAAAAATGTGGTATTAATATGCCACCTAAAACAATAAGGGAGTTTATATCAATTTTGTTTTGTGAAAGATTCAATCGGAAATTATTTTATTTAAGTTCATGTATTTTTGGACAATGCATTAATTGTGACAATCTTTCATTCTTAAGAGTTTGTATGCATGAAATTGTTGATAATGATTTTGGACAACAATTGATGGATGTTAAAAGATATAAAAATATTGACTATTCTTTAAAAAATGGAAAAATTGGAAAGCGTTGTGATTTAGTTACAAAAAAAGTTAGTTTACATGCATTCATATCAGAAAAAATTAGTGTACCAAAAAATGTCACACTCTCAACATGCTCGATGGCTTGATGACCAATTTTGCACATGTAGAAACATATTTCCAGTTGGTACTATACTATCAGTGGTTGATTTTGTGGAAAACTATACTCTAGCTTTGCAAGAGGAAATCCAATCACAATATTACAATTCAGTGCAAGTGGCTATGTTTGTTCATATTGTTTATAAACATGCAAATGATAACACAGAGGATGATAGAAAAGTTTTGAGGGAGTATCATTTCTATTTGAGTGACAATCGGTTACACTCGTTAGAGTTTGTTCAATACTGTTTCAATATATTTTATACAAATTTAAGAGAAAGAGGAATCTAGATGATAGAACATCTCATATGGTCAGATAATTTATATAATAGTTTAAGAATGTTCAAATGTTCTATTGGTTAAGTAGGGTTCACAAAGAACATAAGTTCAACATATGTGGAGTTTTTTTGAAGTTGGGCATGACAAATGAGAACATGATGGAGTTGGTGTGTGTGTTAATAGAATTCTTGCTAGAGAAAAATTAAAATTTGAGGATGCAGTAAAATTTAAAGATGCATGTGGGATTGTGGATTGGTGCAATACAAGATTATCTACACCTGGTTCGAACAAGTATTCTATAGTTCACCGATTCTTTTGGTTGGTTAAAGAAGAGAACATTCTATCTAGACTTGATTGCGAGACATTCAATGGATCTACTAAATGTCATTCATTTAAGAGTTCAAATGCAAGCATGTGGATTATCTGGACAATGAAGCTTTTATGTTTTTTTCAGTTTTATATTTTAAGAGATTGAGAAGCATGTGAAAATATAGAATGGGTTGAAGAGTGGAAGCAAAGATCGTTGACACTTACACAAACATACAATCAATATGAAACAACAATTGAAAACAATGATCAAGTGTTGCATTAGATGACTATGACAGTGTTTTAGACCTTGTACAAGAAGGTAATTTAATTCAATTTATTTCATTTTATTTCACTTTATTACTATTTTGTAATACTAAATTATTTATTTATATACATATGAATGAATGTATGTAGATTGGTCAAATTATATGAACACGTGCAAGTTATTAAATCAATTTTTTTTTGCAGAATGTGTATGTTGTTGCACTTGAGGGGAATGAAGAGGAAATAAAATATTGGTTGGCTCGTTGTGTGGAGACTAAACATAAGTTGATAACACTCTGAGAAGATGATGATGGCTATCATTATCCAACATGTATGGTGGCCCCCTTAAGACATCCCCTTTAGCAAATTTTGATAACAAGTCTTTCATACCCTTAAGAAAATTTTGAGAACTTCTTTGATTCCCTTAAGTAAAATTAGAGAACTTCTTTGATGATGGCTATCATGTTATCCAATAGGATTGGTGGTGGTTGTTGGAAGTTGGCTACGAAAATACCTAATAAGAAATAATGGTCTGCCTGCATTCGAAGATTATGAAACACATAAGAAGATTGTACACTACTCACATTTGGTGGTGGCAACAAATATAAAACTAGCAAGCTATCGTGAAAGACCTACAAATAAAGAGCTATTGACAATTTCTATGGAAGAGCATGAGGCAATCATAGATGCGTTACAAAAATGAGAGGATGTAGATGGTACAATGGAATAAGTAAATACAAATAAATATAGATTTAGTTTTATATTGTCCTTTTAAATAGATTAAATACATGTTTTGATATTGCTTTTGTGTTATTAGTTGAAATTGATTTAAATTGTCCTTTTATATCCTTAAGCCATCATCACAAATTCATCACATACTTTGAGACAAAAAAGAGAGTCCATGCAGATTCAACCTAGACAACATTGAATACTTGGTAAAAATAGGTAATTATTAGTTAAATTATATTTAAATACATGTTTTGATTATATATTGATATTGCTTGTACATTAATAGTTAAAATTGATTTATTATCCTTTTTGTATTCTTAAGCTATCATCACATTGATCTCATACTTTGAAACAAAAAGGAGAGGATGCATATTCAACCTACACACGTGTGGAATACTTTTAAATATAGGCACTTGATTTGTGTACATATGGATAATTTTATATAAATTAAAATATAATTTTTGATGATTTCATTGATATTGCTTGTATCATTTTGATATTAGGTGGCATGAAGACCATTTCGGGCACAAGTTTCAGATTTTCTTGAGATGATAGCCAAATTTTGTAAACATTGTTTTGAGTTGACATATATGTACATACATAATTACACAATTACACATTTTGTACAAATACTTATACTAAATTCTAATACTTGTTTATATCACTAAATATTTATACTTAATTATACTTAATTATATCATTTGTTATGATGAGTCCCCTTGCTTTGAAACTTTAAATTTGATTGTATAATAACTAAATATCATGTATATTATTGTTAAACATGGTTGCCTTGGGAAACTTCACCAAATTTTGAGAACTTCTTTGATCCCTTAAGATGTCGTATTAGGACCCCTTAAGACATCCTATTAGGACCCCTTAAGATATCCTATTACGCCATGAATTAAATAAACATTGACACTATTTAAATTGTATAGAATGTGATTGTTATGATGGGTCATCCTAAATTCCTAAGTTAATTATATCAATTGCGATTAAATATGAGACATGTACTTTGAAGTATTTCACCCCCTAAAGATGTCCTATTAGGACATATCCTACATATTTATCCTTAATCATATCATTTGTTATGATGAGTCACCCTAAAGTCTAATACTTGTTTATATCACTAAATATTTATACTTAATTATGCTTAATTATACTTAATTATACTTAATTATATCATTTGTTATGATGAGTCACCCTACTTTAAAATTTAAAATTTGATTGTATAATCACTAAATATCATGTATATTATTGTCAAATTTGGCTACCTTAGGCAACTTCACCAAATTTTGAGAACTTCTTTGATCCCCTTAAAACTTCGTATTAGGACCCCTTAAGGCATCCTATTATGACATGAATTAAATAAGTCCATTGGCTAATTATCACTAATTATAATGTATATCATGTATGGATCACTAAATTTATAAAGTACAAATATTGAAATGTCCTATTAATTTCAACTTTAATTTCACATTAATGTCTTGATTATGAATCTTTTGGAAAGTACAAATATGTCCTATCTATCACAACCCTGAATGAAGGAAAGACAATGTTTTATGCATTTATTTATATTTTTAACATATATTGAAATAAAAAAATCATGCGATGAGGCTTTGGCTAATATTGAATTAAAATTATTTATCACTAACCATTGCCCATCAGTTTATTTGCAAATAAAATAAACTCAAATGCCTTGACCCAATTCGATTTAGGCATGAATCACACCCTTGACAAGAGTTGCATCTAAGCAGAGGGAAAAGACACATTAATTCAATGCTTCAAAGAGAAGAGAAGGAAGTGATACAAGAGAGAAGGAAAGAAAGGCGGATGTGCGTGGAGGTTAGCAGACTCATGATCCAGGTGAGATTCATCACTTAGTTTTGGTATTTAGTTTCCTCAATTTGGCATGATATGACAACATGAATCCTTGGCTTGGCTCCCATCAATCTATATGTTGTAGATTACAATATCCATTCTATTATTCATACTTCCTAAATGATTCGCATCTGGGCATATGTCCAGGGCGATTAGCATAAACTATTGAACCCAACAGATTGTGTAGTCCTAGAACCATGACTGGCCGAACTTGTAACATGCATATCTGGGAATAGTTGCCTGAAATGATGCAACTAGAATTATATGCAATTAATAGTGGGATTGTAGGCTGCTTGATCAAGAGTATAAATAACCATATAGGTAGACAAAGGATTAAATTGATTATTGCATGTGCATATTTGAATTATATGATACTGTTTACATACATGGAACTAATGTTAATTGGAATCTGCTATATTGAATCTTGATGAACAATCCGTAGACACAAGTTTTTGCTCCTTTTATTCTTTACATTGTTATAGTACTATACTGGATTGTATGCTTCCACTGAATTCTCTCTCATAATATAATAAATATAAATGTAAATGACTTGCTAGTGACTGTATATTTGTAATTTGTGTCAACTGCCTTCAATCTAATTGTGAAATTGCTAGGAGAGGTTATTCACCACCTAAGTAGTTTGTCTATGGACCCCGTCCAAGTTCCGCCCCATTGGCCTAAAGCAAGGGTTGGGCATTCTGCCCCACTGGCTTGAAGCAAAGGTTGAGTCATGGAGGGATGGGGTTCCACTATTGTATTTTGCCCCGCAGGCCCAAGATAAGGGTTGGGCAATAGAAGGTGGTAGACCGTTGGCCCCTTAGGGATTCTTCTCTCTTGATGGGTTGAGTGTATTTCTTATGCTGAAATCTGTAGTTATTATTATGATGTCTAATTTTAGGATACTAAATATTAAAGCTAACACATAGGGATATGGACATGTTGACGAATGATGTTACATGTATTTAGCAGTTGCAAGGGATCATTGTGGAGGGAATAGAGGCCTGAAATCCTTCCTCAACCAACTTAACCTTAGGCTAGCCAGGTAAAGGGACATTACACTATCAATTACATATTACAAGTTCACATAAAATGCATAAATGGACATGTCTAAATTAAAATTAAATAATAATAAAGTACATGATTTACAATATATCAAGTCCATGAAACCAATATATTAAGTCCATCATAGTACAACCCATGAAATAAATTCCATGAAACAATATATTAAGTCCACGAGAAACCAAATATGTAGTCCATGAAATAATCAAATACAACCCATGAAATCATCTAACTCACATTGTCTCTATAATCAAGAGACCTCTTCACACCATGCAGACTACATGCATGACTTGAACCACTTTGTACAAGAGAAAGAAAAATGAAATCAGATGTAAGACGATTAAAAATGATTTAATGACAATTTAATTTATAATTCATCATTAAACTTTGTGTAGAAACTTTTTTAAACAACCCAAAATTTAGATGCCTCCTGAGTAGTCACCACATCTAATGTCTGCCTGATCCCCATTCTCATTGTTGTGTCAACCTAGACATACATATAGACATAATGCTTATAATATTTACAAGTGTACATGCACATTTGATATATAGTGATTTCAAAATTCATAATTGTACAAGTATAGTAACAAGAAATAATTTACAATATAAATGTACTTGCACTTGATGTGAGATGCTCAACAATGGATGGGCACTTGACAACCCCTTAGGTGGAATCAACGTGGAAGTCAATTGAGTCCTTTGAACCAACATAAATATTTAAAACATATGTTCATGATTGAATTACAAATTAAAAAGTCAAGTTAAAAAATTATTTCATATATAATTTAAAAAATTGAAATCAAAATACCCCATAAGGGTTGCCGACTTGCATTGGTGTCGACATATGTACTCGAAGAGCAGATGATTCCCCTATTGATAGTGTCATCTACACCAAATTGTTTGCTTGTTAAAACATTGCATTTTTTTATATATATATGTTCATTAAAATTCTTATAAATTCAACATATAGATGCATATTTATACCTATCGCATTGTCTGCAGGGTGATGCTTTGCAGTAAGAAATTCTATGAATGAACTAATGCGACCAAATGATCCACCAAATCTCCACGTCCACCCAAACTGGGTGTGGCTTGATTAGGTCCATTACATAGCTGATGGAAACTAGTACATACATGGGGTGTCAACACTCATGAAGTGGTACTAGGACCAACTCCATAGAACACTCCTCCATCGTCACGGTCTCTAGGCTCCCCTGCCCCCATCGCAAAATCATGCTTATCAAGGTTTCCTGTGAGTGTACTAAGAGAACCTAATGCGGATATCATCGCATGTTGATGCACATGTGCAGGAATGGCAGGAGAAAGAGGAGCAACAAGGGGTTGCATGTGCATAGGGAATTATGGATCAACCCTGGCCCCTAACCTCTATTGTGACATGCTGCCACCAACACCCTGAAATGATTTAAAATCAAAATAATTGGGCTTTTTCCCCAAAACAAACTCTACATATAGTTTCCTCAAAAATTATAAAGGGACCCACAAATTAGTGTGTGGTGGATGGTCAAATACCATCCACCATCGCTCCCAAAAATGTGCAGTTATCTGTAGATGTATGCAACACCTCATGGATATTTTAGATTTAGTTGTAGGAATGGGCTGGTGAGTGTTAGGGTCGATAAAAAAAGGTGCTAGATGGGATTTTGTTATTTTTAGGTCCAAAATTTGTTTATAGGAGAGACCATTTGAATAAAATCGTCTCATATCCTCCCTATCGTTGATGTCTATCTAAGTTAGAATCAATAGACCTGATGGCATCAACAACATTTTGCATCGCAAATGCAAATCAACTCACATGTGGTGGAATCAATGCTTCATTTTGCATAGCATTGATTTGATTTTTAATGGATGCAATATTTTCATTGATCCATGCTTGCAAGCGAGCCTCATTAGACCTTGTAGGTGGTGGAGGTGGGATGTTATGAGGTGGAGGGGGAGGTGGAGGTAGAGGTTGCTGAGGAGGTGGATTAATGATATCATCAATATTAAATTGATCCATGGTATATATATATATATGGTGGAGGTGGGATGTTATGAGGTGGAGGGGGAGGTGTAGGTGGAGGTTGCTCAGAAGGTGGATTAATGATATTATCAATATCAAATTGATCCATGATATATATATATATATATATAAGTGACCCTGCATTAAATTATACAAAATTAACAAACAAGCTTACAAAATTATAAGAAATAGTTAAATTTTAAATGTACATGCAAATTTGTTTAAATAGGATGTGCATACATATACATACACATACATACATTGATTTAACTTTAGCATGTACATACAAATTTCAAAACTTAAGATACATTTAAAATAAAAAAATAGGATGTATAATGCATGCATACACCATTCAACTTTACCATGTGTACATACAAATTTCAAAATTTAAGATCTGAACTATGTAATTTTAATACATGTACATACTAAAAAGTAAACCTAAAACATTCACAAAAAGCTAATTTATGTCTAAGGCATGTAAATTACATTTTTCCAACAAGAGAAAATATGATAGAAGTCATAAATTATACTATTATAAATTCATCATTATACTATTATATTAAAAAATTCAATGTTAAAAAATATCCATCCAACCAAATTCATAAATTCATAAATAAGATCATTGTCTTAATAAAGTGTTGTGGCTCTCTACTGCATCTCTTCATTTCTTTGTGTTTTCCTTTTCAAAATAGGACTTTCTCCTCTCCTCTAGCCATCATTGATTCTCATTTAAGACCACATCCATGGACCTAACAACATCAACAATAAACGCCTCAAAGGTGGTGGAATACATTCTTAATTCTAAATAGCATTGATTTGATCTTGAATGGATCTAACATTCACATTGATCCATGTTTGCAAGCGAGCACCATTGAATTCAGGTGGTGGAGGCGGGGGGTTATGAGGTGGAGTGGGTGGAGGTGGAGGTGAAGGAGGTGGACATGGAGGGCATGGAGGTGGATTAAGGCTATTGTTATTATTGAATTGATCCATGATATCTAAGATATAAGTGAACCTGCATTACATTTGTAATTTCAAAATGTATGATACATGTTTAAAAATCCCCTTAAACCATTCAATATAAATGGCCTAATTGAATACAAATGAAAAAATGTGTAAGCCTCATTTATGTCTAAGCTATGTTACTTGAATGAAAAAAAAATTAACTGTTAATGTGATGTGAAATATCATTAAAAATTACATTAAATTAGAAGAAATTATGATGGCTTAAGGGTTCCTCATAGGATGGCTTAAGGGGAACTATGAGTTAAGGTCCTAGGATAAAATGACGTGGCTTAAGGGAATAAAATTTGGTGAAGCTTCCTAAGACAACCAAATTTCATTAAGGTCCTAGGACAAAATGATGGCTTTAGGGTTTAGGGTTCAAAGTTTAGGGTTTAGGGTTTAGGGTAATAGGATGGCTTAAGGGGATCTATGAATTAAGGTCCTAGGACAAAATGATGGATTTAGGGTTTAGGGTAATAGGATGGCTTAAAGGGATCTATGAAGTAAGGTCCTAGGACAAAACATTTGATGGCTTAAGGGGATACAATTTGGTGAAGTTCAAGATAGTGCTTCTAGCTTTAACTAATTTTTTTTACATCAATTTCCAACTAGAAATAAACTGTAAATCATGAAGCACTATCTTTCTCGACTCTATGTGTTTACTATAAGTTAATATTTTAAAGGGTCTACAAAAGACCTTGCAATGTTCTATAAATTTTTTATTGGTTGAGCTACTCATGGTATAAATACAATGTTAGTTACATTTTGAAACATAAAAGGCTTCCAAAATGAGTTCCTTCCAAATAATGGACTTGATAGAACTTGAAAATGTTGAAGCTTGGATGGCCCTTGGAATAATGGACTTGCAAGTTAGTGAAAAAGGTAGTGTTCATAAAGGAATGAAAAAGATGCATAGAGCCTTTGAATTATATACCTATACTATGCAATGTCATTGAATTATTTAGCAAACCATTTTTTCTTCACAGAACAACATTTTCTTGTGGTATAGTTGATTGAGATAGCTCTTGTTTCAATTGACCAACCTCTCATGAAATATCATTCATATTATAATATTGCATGATCTTATCATCAGAAGCCTTCATCCCCCCTTCCATGAGAAGCCTCATCTCAGGACCCCTTAAGAAATGTCATATTAGGACCCCTTAAGAAATTGGTTTATGGTTTAGGGTAATAGGATGGCAAGCGGGTTAACATTAGGACCCCTTAAGACATCGATTTAGGATTTAGGGTAATAGGATGACAAGTAAGGGGGTTAATATTTTTATTCATCACATATGCAAGAACATTAGTTTATGAATAGATTGACTATTTCCTTAGATTACTTCTATGATCGAGGAATAAGCACACAACTAACAATTAGCCCACTTTTGACAATTTAGGATAGTCTCTATGGTCTACCCTTGAATATAGAAATGCATATATTTAGAGAAAATCAAAAAGTGTCTTGACAAGTTGTTGGAGCTAGATCTTAAAATTTGGTTATTGAATGCTTGATTAGTATTGGTAATTTCTATTCCTTCCCTAATTGTCTTCGAAGTCTATGAATAGAGACAATCATCCATGGTAAATTTGAGGATTGTTAAGCATTCAAGCATAGGGAAAAATAATTCATTGATCCTAAAGTAGCTACATTATTCTTGGGAACAAGGTCAACAAAACCCTTAAGAGGTGAGTCAATATAGAGTTATTTTAAGAGTACTTTCCAATATAATTACTGAGTAATGATCTTTAACTCGTGGACCAAGTTTTATAATGCTCTAGCTAGATGCCTTGCAACCATGGGTTTGAGCCTAGGCTTCACACATATGTTTACTCATTGAAAATCCATAAAAATAGAATAATCACTACCATATAAGTATATGAGTGATCATAAAATTATGTTGAGGTCTCTACTCTTCTAGTGAGGAAATGTTAATGATCATCCATACATCAACTTAACTTGTTTGGTCTTTATCTAATTTTAACTATCTACCTAGTTTAACAAGCATGGTTTAAATTGTAACATACTATGGCATAGTATCATGTTGTAAGATAGTATGAATCATAATAGACGCATAAGACCCATATTATTAACTCTACGACCAATGACATAGTATAGGTTAACTACACCTGATCCATACAAATTCGAGGCATAGTTAACCCACTAAGCATCAATCCCAATAAGATCATTCATTGTAAACAAAGACAAATAAGCCATTAAAACTGACATTCTAAATCATGAAAGCTTGAAAAACCTCTAATTTAAGACATTGAAACTTATTCTATTGGGGGAGTGGTATCACATTGATGTGGAAGGATGACCCTTTCTCAATCCCTTGGATAATGAGTTTGTTTCAATCAATTTTATTGAAGAAAACTGATGAAACCATTGATAGATGTGTATGAAAACACGATTTAAAGCTAAATGAACATGAGTAAGCTATTTTAACATGATTTATGCTAAGATGATCAATATGGGTGTATGCAAATATACTCTAAATGTATGCAAGCTTCAAAAGATTAAAATCCTAATTAACAAATAAGCTAAATGTATGCATCTATGTTATCATGGAAGCCATTAATGGAAGCTAAGCTAATATGCAAGTAAATAAAACTAAAATGATGTTAAATGTGAGTGCCAGTACAAATGATTTTAACAATATAAGTTGTTAAAAGATGGATCCATTTGTCTCCAAATAGTGTTTTATTTATAGGAAAGTATATGAAAAATGAAGGGCTAAGATTGAAAAATCTAATCAATGGTTAAAAAGGAAAGAAGATGAAGGCATGGATCATGGATTCTCATCAAGGGTTGAAAATGAAAGTTGATATTTTATCAAGGGCTTACATTCATCCAAATAAACATACTTTCAAAACTTGCACAAGAAGTCTTGTAAGTTAACTTGCACATGAAGTTTTGTAACTTAACTTGCACATGAAGTCTTGTGGGTTTGTTATAAGGAAGAATATTCCTTTTTTCAAATGAGTGAAGAAAGAATACTCTTTAGAATATTTTCATGGGTGAGGGAAATAGATATATAGTTAATTAAAACCAAATTTTAATGTGCAAAAAGGGGAAAGGGATATTCCATGGGAATATTCCTTCTAGAGGAATGTGTAAAGGAGGAATATTCCTCTACAAATTGGGGGAATAAATTTATTAGTAATTGATAATTAAAACAATATTAATTATGCAATTTTAAAAGAATTATATGATATTCATTAAATAAAATGATTTAATGAAAAGGGGAGATATGATATGACATTTTAATTAAATGACTTAGGGTTATTTAATTAAATAAGAAGACTTCAGAGACTAAATTAAATAATTTGATTTACTCAATTTAATAGGAGGAAATATTAGCATGAAAGGGGATGAATTAACCTAATTATGTCAATTAGATTAATAGATGGAACTGAGGCAATTAATTAAATAGCTAGGCTAATTTAATCAATTAAGTGAAAAGAGGATGGGTTTTAGGACGAAATGATGTTAGTTAGCCAATGCGAACCATTGAGTTTTTAAGTGTCTAAAAACTCAATTAAGATACCACATACAATTACCCTTTAATTGGCCATTATAAAACAATATAAAACACCAAAGTGCATGTTAAATATTTTTCATTGTAAGGTAAAAATAATAATTTAACATCTCAATAGAACATAATGAAGCATTATAAATTATGCATACATTTAGATCTATTAATTTATCATGTGGTAATAAAAACATAAACTAATTGAGCATAATCCATAATAGAAACACATAATTTATATCAATTATGTGTTCCACTAGTCCCACAAGTAAGGCTTAACATATTGTTTTCTAATTTAATTATATCTATGTTCATAATGTTTAATTAATTGTGTCTCAACATGTCTCCAACTTAATGAATACACATTTAAATGTATCATATTTATCAAATTCCATTTCTTTGTCAATATCAAGGACCCTAATTTACCATGTATAAACCTAAATCTATGGAATAATTTCTTCTATAGGCATGCCTACCATATACACATAAAATTGACCTGGGCCTACAAACTTTATTTTTCTCCATATTTCTTCTCAATATAATTAAAATATTTAAATTATGTCCTATAGTCCAAATTCAACTATTAATTAAACAATTCTCAATTATTTATTTAATTCATATCTTTTATTCCTCCTGGATATTTAAATAAATAATTTACATTTATTTTATTTAAATATGTCGCTAATTTCTTATGTCTATAATTAAATAAATTCCTAAATTTATTTAATTATTATTTGTCTACTATTTCCTCCTAATTATTTAAATAAATAAAATTTATTTATTTATTTAAATATGCCATTAATTCCTTATGTCTTCTTATAATTAAATAAATCTCTATGATTTATTTAATATTGTCCACTTTGTCCATTTTCATAAGGCACACCACATTATCTACCTATCACAGGTGATCTCCATTTTCTCGTCAAATGCTCTTGATTTCATTCAGTCTTTGGTTGAATTGGAAGAGCTGTCTGGGAAATATGTTAAAGTTCAATTCATTCTGGATAATGCAATTTCCTTTGCTGTTAAAAAATATAGCTACTTTGTCGGAGATGGGTTTATTGGAGGGCTCTTCCCTAGGGATTTAGTACAGAATAGGTATTGTTTTGAAGAATTTTATGATGCCATCAAGTTGGTATTGCAGTTTAACAATGGCAACATTCTAATGTGAGCCCTAAGGAAACATCAGAGGCATACTTGCTCCATGTTGGAGCTGGAAATTAAAGAGAAATACTATGCATTGGCTTTTCTCTGCATTTTTAACTCACCTCCTCCATGGAATGGTGATTTACTTGACCTTCAATTGGGTGTGAACCTGCCAATTCTTGGTCAATTTGGGCCAAACCAGCCAACACATGGTCAAGTTAGGGTAAACTAGTCAGCTCGTGGCCAAATTGGGGCAAATATGCCAGCTCATGGTCATTTTCAAGCTCCAAATCATGTTTGCAAGGCTCAACCCAGGGGTTTTCCAAGGCTCAAGTATATACGCCAATGGTGGCTGCATCTTCATCACTTCCATCTTCCAACCAAAACCGAGCCTTTGTTTGCAGCAAAAGTTTCTTTGAAAGAGGTCTTCAATTGGTAGATAAATTAGAAGGGCAAGACAAAAATTTGGCCAATGGGGGGTCTATGAAAAGATGAAATTGTCTCAGGGGTTGTAACAAATTTTTTGTGGGATTTCAAAATTGTCAAATGTAAGGGGTTTTCAAATTTTGGCAGGGATTTAAAAATTGCAATCTGTGGTGGGAGACCATGCTTTTCGGAGCTTAGTTTTAATTCTGTAATCCGTGACGTGAGGTCACCTTCACGGGGGTTTTCAAAATTTTAGTACATTAGTAGTTTAATTTTGGGCTATAACTAGAGGTTTCTTACTGGTTCATCTTGTCAGTATGTCCTTTGAACCAGTTTTTGTATACTTCTATTTATTAAATATAATATTATAAGTGGCTCGCCACTTTTCGTTTAAATTTTTTTTATCTTATTGATTTTTCTTCTAATTTTAAATAAAATCATTTATTTAAATTCTCCACTTTCTATTTTCTCACCAAGTATAAATAATTTGAAATAATTATTTGTTGTCACATGACCCTGCCACACTTGAATTAAATTAAATTTTAATGAAAAAGGTCAACATCACCTCTTGAATCATATAGTTTTAAATTTTTATTTGATTCTCCAACAACTTCGTTTTCCATGCCCAATGTCTTCTTGAACTTTGATTTGATTTTCCTAAAATCAAATCTCAGCCCTTCATTTCAAAACTTTCCCTAACCCTAATTGCTAGTTGTCACATGCAATTTCAACCTTTGATCTTAGGGTTTTCTCAAACTTTCAATCATGGCCCTTTATCCAAAATTGAATTTTCTATAAAAAGACAATGTCAATCTCATTTTGTCACTTCTTCATGCTTGCAATTTTTGAGTACACTTGCAATTTTGAGTCGAATCCTTCAATATTTTCTTGAGTCTTTGTCATAGGTCTTTGTTGCTCCTTAAAATATGAGGGAAAATATCATTCTACAACAAATGGAGAAGGACAATGAAGGTTAATAATGGAGGGCATGAAGGCTATTTGGTGAAATTGTTCATTTCTTTTATGCTATTTTCCTATGTGCTTCATTGTTTAGCTAGGGTTTTTCTTATTCATTTTATTTCATGCTAAACTAGATTTTTACCTTAGTTACATTGGTAAACCCGACATCACTAGTCCTAATGCCGCCCATTGATGGAAAACACAACACATAGCATCAAAGGTCTTGGCTAAAAACCACAAAAATACAAAAAATCGTCGCCCTGATGAAAATCTAGTGAACACCTGGAAAACACCCTTATCACTTGATGAAAACCTGGAAAACACCCTTATCACCTGACTATAGTGGGTCTCACACATGGTTTCGAATATCATAAAATATCCTGAAAAAATCCATAAAAATCATAAAATGTCCTGAAAAAATCCATAAAAATCCAAAAATGTCCTGAAAAAATTCATAAAAATCCAAAAATGTCCTAAAAAAATTCATAAAATCATAAAATGTTGTGAAAAAATCCAAAAAAAAATAAAAAATTTGAAAAAACACAAAAAAATCCAAATAACTTATAAAAATCATAAAAACAAAGTCCCAATCAATCAGTCAAGTCATAGTTAGCATAGTCGAACTACTAACCTAGATTTTTACCTTAGTATCAACCTAAATCTATGGAATAATTTTTTCCATAGGCATGCCTATATACTTGTCTCCATACAATCAAGATCACAGGTCATTTGGATTTCGTTTTGAAACATACATTTCAAATGCAAAATTTTTGTTTGATTTCAATTTAGGTTTTCAAATACAATTTTTTTTGTTTGAATTCAATTTAGGGTTTCAAGAAGAAATCAGGGTTTTCAAATGCAATTCTTTTGTTTGCTTTCAATTTAGGGTTTCAAATAGCAATTAGGGTTTTCAAATGCTTTTTTTTTGTTTGATTGAACAATTTAGGGTTTCAAAAGGTAATTTTTTTCTTTGGTTACAATTTAAGGTTAATTTTTTTGTTTCTTTTCAATATCTAAGGGTTTCATTTCATGTTTTCTTTTGATTTCTACAAATCACCATTTCTTTTATTACAAGTAAATAAAAATGCAAAAAATCCAAAATTTGAAAAAATACATACTAAAACCTAAATTTGTATTAAAAAATTCAAAACAAAATAAAAAATGCAAAAAATTGGGGTCAGGCTCGTACCTAGAGGTCACTGTTTTCTCTTCCTCAATTGGGATCCTATGCGCATAGGAGAAAATGATTGTAGTTTCATTTATTTTAAAAAATAAATACCACTATAAAATAGGATCTCATTTTTTACAAATCAAGATCCTGTTTTGTAAAAAGCGGGATCTCGTTTCTTGAAGGCCGGCTTGGGACACCATTACTAAACGAAATCATGTTTTTAAAAAAATGGGATCCTATTTAGATTTTAGGCTTGGGATCTCAAACCTAAATGAGATCTCGTTTATTAAAAAATGGGATCTTGTTTTCTTCAAGCCGATTTCAGGTTTTTATGTAAGGCAAAAACTTCTACATTTCA